>LPNX010234265.1:64608-156650 GCA_001517045.1 Pseudotsuga menziesii | reverse complement strand
GCCCTTGTATTAACCATGGTAAATCCATTATCATGCTCAATAACAGTTCTTTCAAGATCACGTTCATGCATTCGTATCCTGTACCACTTCACCTCAAATAAAAATATTTTAAAGGAATTAAAATCACACTCAACTATGTCCTCCAAATGCCCATAGTACCTATTCTTAGTTTCTTTTGGATGTCTATCAGTTCTAGAGGAAACATTGGTGACCTTAAACACTGCAATTATCCCACAATCTGAGGTTTTCATCTTATCATCCAACATTTTGATACGAAATTTATGACCATTACACCACATAGCCTTGTGATGTTTGAACTGAAACATTGACAACAAGTAAGAAATACATTGTGAATTATCATCCAACATTTTGATACGAAATTTATGACCATTACACCACATAGCCTTGTGATGTTTGAACTGAAACATTGACAATAAGTAAGAAATACATTGTGAATTAATAAATGTCATATCGGACTTAGAAAATATATTTGAAAACTTAAAAAAACCAAATACATTGAAAAAATGGGAAGTAACTAGAAAAATGTTGGTAAACAATTTACTTGCCTCTTTATCTTTTAAAACATAGGCTAAATAAACTTTCCTTTGGGACGTAAGATCAAGAAATTGATGTCGATGACGATGAGCTATTTTAATCATCTCGCTGACTCCTTCCAATGATAACCTACCGAAGCATTCTTCACAAGCTTCTATCCAATGATCCATCCAATCAAGGTTGTTTGCAATGTATAAATGTAAAGAATCCCACACTTGAGCAATTGTATGAAAAAATAACAATTCACTATCTTTAATTAGATAACATTACATGCATGGTTTAATACAGTTGAATATGCAGGATTAAAAAAAAAATAACAAATCAGTATGATAAAATAAAATTGGAAAAATAGATGATATATTAATTCCACAAAATCTAATAATTACCTTTCACGGTCCTCGTTGTACCTTTCCCCAATAGGACCTCCCCTTCAAATTTGTTGATGGAGTTGAGATGCCAAATGCGAGGCACATTCATATTTTCTGCTAATTTAGGTAGATATTCACTAATATACACCATTCATTGATATACCATATATCCCTCAGGACGTGGTCTTTGTCTAACAAGATCCTTCAACGACTTCAACTGCCTCTCCACCATCCACATCGACCTTGTGTGTACTGGTCCACATATTTCAATCTCCTCAACTTGGTGTATGAGGTAGTGTTCTTGTGCATTGATAAACGTTGGAGGTAGATACTGTTGCTTTTCACACATTAGTTAAGGAATTTCTCTCTTCCAATACCTTATCTTCTTTATGGATTTTTTTTTAGGAAAGCCACCTACAAATGATGCAATAAAATAATATCAAGCCATACATAAAATTTGCGGGCAAAACATAATATGTCAATAAGTTCCGCTACAAATCACGGACCAAGCACATTTTCCATATAAAACATTAATTAATTACCTCATGTATTTTCCAAGAACATAAATAATTTGTTTTATGTTGTTGTCAAAGTCGTCTGGGAGAAATAAAGGTAGAACATACTGTATAAAAAAACACATAATTATTATTTATTTCCAAATAAGAGAATACAATTAATAAAATAGTGCATACCAATAAGGAAATATATTAAAAACTCACAATTAACTTAATGAATGTATGCCAGTCATGTGTTTAAACCGCACCAAAATCACCTTTTTCGTTAAGATATTCTTTATGTTAAACGATAACCCCATCGGAAACTTGATTTTTCTGATGACCTCTTTTACAATATTTCTCTATTGATCCATCAAGCACCAAGGAAGACTAATATTTTGTTGAGGACCATCACCATTAGAATTAATAATCACACTTTGCAATGCGTGATTAGCTTCTTGGATGTCACTACAAATCTTTCCAATTCTTTCTTTGTCAGTCCTTCCATCTAATAATCACCATAACAATTCTGTTATGTTCTTCCCGATATGTAGTGTATCAAACAAATGAACTTTTTTTAGGTGCTCATAGTATGGCAACCTACTGAATTGCATCGGGTAATTTTTCATTCCTCATGGAAGCCCATTCGTGCCTTAACGACATTCATGAAACATCAACAAAATCAAATTAACACTAATTAATCAATATAGGTACATACCGTGCTGAACATAATTCACTAAAAAAAACAAATATTTATATAATATATGATACAAGTTGAATGTGATTGTCATTGATGTCAAAGAAGTTCAGTGAATGACAAAAGGATAACCAAAGACATGATGGCAGGGTAAACTCAGTGAAATACAAAGGAATGAAAAAGGAATTAATGAGATGTCAAGTATGATGATTTGGCATGTATGGTGAGGCTGGAAAGACACATAATGGTGTTCTAGTGCTATCATGAAGTTAGTGTTGTAATATGACATCATTATGGAAAAATATGTCAACTTTGTGAAACTTTGGAAATTGACTAAGTATGAAAAAGTAGTCAAAACTACTCTAAGAGAATGCCGACCATAATTCATGGTTTGAATAGAATTCCTGCACCACCATATCAAGCTATATCTTGTTGAACTAGCTATCTAGCCATGGTCTCAGTTTTCCTTAATCCTTTATGAGGAGAAAGTTTTAAGTCTACCAAAATAGGGTTTCAGGATAAACCTTTGAGAAATTCTTGGACTTGGCTAAGTGTTGGAAAGCTGGTATAGGTGGCCTTTGATCCATGAAATTTGATAAATTTATTGTCACAAGGACATCCCTTGGCGGGCATTTCCAAATGATCTCTCAAAATCCTGTTTTCAACATTTAGGCAATTTTCTTGTGTTTCCCAATATGCAAAATAGTATTTTTCCTACTTCTGGAAGATTGATATTTTGAATATGTGACCATTGTAAGTAAACCTAAAAGTATTGCTAGATAACCATTTAAACAAATAACAAATCCATTCCAATTGATGAACCTATTGACATACACCCAACATCTGGCAGGCATTTGAAAGTGGTCTTCCAAACTGCTTATTGACACTTAAACAAATCTCTTCAAACCCTAAGTCACCAAGGTGATTTTGTTTTTTTCATCAAACTTGGAGAGTGAGACATCCAAATGTGAGGAACATCATACTGAATCAACCATTCCAATCTTCTCTCATGCAACCTCATCATCTAACCTTGGCGGGCATTTTACTGGGATAGTGCAAATGAAGGTGAGAGGCACTTTTGGGAGATTGATATCTTCCTCCTCAGAGTCTCTTTGGGAAATATGAAACCATGGTTGGATGCACCAACCAAAATAATAGAGCCTATCACTTTCAGATCATTTTTCTCATCATCCTATGAGAGGTGGCGCGTATTTCCTTGAGGCCACTTAGGAGGATTTTACCAATAATTCCATACTTAGACAATTTGTCCAAAACATAAGGTGGATTTTTCATTTCACCGAAAACCTAAAATAATGCTACTAGATGATGTATCACACCTTTCTGATCACACCTATTCTATTTTCACTCCCATCCTCATATTCATTTTCCCTAGGCACGCATTTTACTGAACTTTGGTGTAAGTAAACCTGAAACCCTGTTTTGGCAGATCCATGTCTTCTTCCTCAAGCATTATAAAACCAATGCGAGAACATGCTCAGGTAGGAAAAAAATAAACCTACAGGATGACCATGTGGTGCAGTCATTTTCTTCAACACACAAATTATGACAGGCATTTCCCTAGAGCAATTCTGACTAATTTGACCAAAAATCCTTCTTTTGAGAGACTTGTATCTTCTTCTTCAAGGATTTTTTCTGAGAACCAGGGCCATGTTTAGATAGATATTTCAACAAAACATGGGATAGAATGTCAGGGAAGGCATTTTCTTATACTTATGAGTTATGGTGTTCCTTTTCATAAGGCAACTGCTTTACGACAGTTTTTCAACACTTAGTCAAAATCCCCAAATTATCATACCATTGCCAACTACTACTATAATGTCACAATGCCATCATGAGACATTAGGAAACCAACATGTGTTTTTCAACCTCATCACACATGCCATATCAACACTTCTTTTGTCATTAATTACCTCCTTTGACATCAATGACAACCATACTCAACAGTGTCCTTGTGCTAATAAAATTCATAGGGTGACATAGATATGTTCCTTGTTGAAGTGGTTTTCCACCTATGCTTTCAGTTTTCCTTATGATGGTCACATGTGCAAGAATTCAATCTACCAAAGTAGGAAAAATATTGTTTTGCATATTCAGAAATTTGGCTAAGTATTGACCAATATTCCAACAATACATAAATAATTTGGCATACCTTGACGATTTCTATTATATTCCATAGGTGAGGTTTCATTCTTCATGTTTTTTTTCCATTCTCTTTTTTACCATTGAATTTTTCTTTGTCTGTAGCTCAATAAATATGGTTCTTAGGTAGAAAGTTCCTATACTCATCAAACACTTCCTTTTCTAAACTCCTTGAACGACAATATTTTATCCTGGGACTGCAAGATGGACATGCAGATTTACCATTTGTTTGAAGACCTATAAGATATATGAATTAGTGTAGCGAATTAGAATTACCATTTAAAATAATGTATGATTTTTGAATAGATATATATAATATTAAAGAACAAAAGAAAGTAACAATATACCACAAAAATGTTTTAACCTGAGAGAATCATGAATTGTCCATCCAAGTATTCCATGGAATTGAAATCGTATTTGCCCTATTGGTCTAGAGATGTCATGCATAGTGATGCCAGGCCATAACTTCAACAAATCATTGATAAGAGGCTCAATACGTATGTTCATATCTTTAACCTGGTACTTATCTAATTGGTTCAACATACATGATTAATTATATTTAGCTATATGTCGTTATATATAAACGACATAATTATCATGCACGAAACAAAGAAATGAATTATTTAGTGATCCGACTTTCAAGTAGAAAAATACAAATTAATTAAATACCTGGAACAATCATTGCCAACATTGTGTGCTCTCTCTTGACCTACATCCAAGGAGGAAGGTTATTGTTTATAACAAAAATAGGCCACACTAAGTAGGTAGAATGAAGCTCTCCAAATGGATTGACACCATCAGCTGCCAACGGAAGTTTAACATTATGAGGTTCTTCTTTGAAAATTGGCCACTTTTCTTCGATGCACCTAAATGCAGACCCATATGCAGGAATTCAAAGAACATTGTCTTGACTTCTTTTCTTTGCATGGAAATCGATAAACTGTGATATACTTTGACACCTGATCGATGCACCTAAATGCAGACCCATATGCAGGAATTCAAAGAACATTGTCTTGACTTCTTTTCTTTGCATGGAAATCGATAAACTGTGATATACTTTGACACCTGAACAACTGCTGGAGAAGTGGAATTATCGGAATATAACTAAGAACTTTGTGAGGAACCTTTTTTGTCACTTTATCGATTTGATACCTACTTGTTTGGCATTGTGGGCATTCATTTTCTAATGCATATTTCCCATAGTATATGATATGATCATTAGGACATGCATCAATAGCTTGATACTCCATTCCAAATTCTTTCATAATCACATATATCTCTCGATATGTGCATGGTAAAATATTTGACGTTGGTAATAGAAATTCACCTAACAATCTACAAAATTCAAAAGAATAAGTCAATGCAAACAATATTAATCATCAATATCACATCCATACTTTACAAATTAGATAACAATAGAAATATAGGAAAAAATTCAACCCTTTATGTACATGTGAACATGCATACATAAATAATTAACAAATTACATACCTTAGTATCTGTGTGAGACAGGTGTTTGATAAACCATTCAAAACCTTCAAGTTCACTAACAACAATATAGCAGATAGAAGATTTGTTTTTGAGCCTTCATAAAGATGTTGACATGCCTTCTCGAGTAGAGGATCAACATCATGACTATCATCCTGGTTCTCCTCATCCATTGGAGCAAATTTGTCTTGAATCAATCTATGTATCTCATCTTCCTGATTTGTATCACTAACGTTATCTCCATCCATATCATCATTAAGAACTTGATCAGCTTCAATATTCTGATCTATATGTTCGTCACCTTGTAAATGAGTATTTCTACTAGTACTTGGCAAATAACTCTCTGGAAGGGGACATTTTGGGGGCATTGTCTATATATTTACAAACAACGTAGTAAAATTAGTGTGTATAGATTATATAATGAAATGATAAGACATTTTACTAAAATTCATGACATGATGACTATTACAGAGAATACATTAAATATTGAATGACCTCTTACCAAGGGACGATATTCATAACCCCCTTCGGCGTGCCCCTTCTCCCTACAATGTCCTTCAGTTGTCGTTCTTAAAATTCTTCTTCTTTGCAAGCCCCTGCAATCAGAGCAAGTGCAATAATATTTTCCATCTTCCCTTGCCTCTAATGCCGATCTAAACTGAGTAAGCTTCCTTGCATTTTCATTCATAGTGAAATTTTTTTGTAGTGACAAGTAATTGTCTTACCTACACCATACCAAATCGTAACTTGTCAAATACATTAGATATAAGTATATTTCTAAATCCAGTATATTATATACCAATTTCTATAAAGAAAAACATTAAGACTGTGATGAATAGGATTGTCATTGATGAAAACATTAATGACAATCATTTTGGAAAAATATGGTAATTTGGTGAAAAACAGGAAAATGACTGAGTGCTGGAAAACTGGCTTGGGTAGCCTTAAGAAAATTCCCGCCACAAATTGCGTGTTGAAGAAAATTCCCACACCATATGGGGGTCTTGTAGATTGATATTTGGCCTACCTAAACATGTCTTCAGATTGTCTTGGAAGTATTCGAGGAAGAAGTTATGAACCTGCAAAAACAATGTTTTAGGCAGATTGGACCAAACTAAGAAAATTTTTAAAGTGTTGGAAAAATTGGCCCATGTGGCCTTGTGAAAATGCCAGCCGTACCTTATAGGTGTATGATAAAAATTATCTGAAGATATCATCCTACGACTTGTTGAAGAGGCTATCTCACCATGGTCTTAGTTATCAAAGAAGATGTTTTATGACAAAAATAATGGTCTGCCAAAATAGAGTTTCATCCTGTTTTGCACTATTCCAGTACTGGAAAAATTGCCCCAGTGGCCTTAGGGAAATGCCCGCCCTATCTCATAGGATGATGAGAAAAATGATATGAAAGTGTTAGGCTATAGCTTGTGGATGGGTGCATCTAACCATGGTTTCAATTATCCTATGGATTGTTTTATGACAAAGATATAAATCTGCCAAAAGTAAGAAAAATATTATTTTTCATTTAGGAACACAAGAAAATTGGTTGTGTTAGATTCAGGAAATTGAAAAGGCATTTTGAAATGCCTGTAAGGATGGGTTGTTTTGATGATAAAATTCATCAGGTAGAATAGGCATGTTCCCTGGTGAACTGACTATCCATCCATACCTTCAGGTTGTCTTATCATGGTCTCATATTCAAAATATCAATCTTCCAAAATAGGAAAAATAATATTTTGCATAGTGAGAACAAAAGAAATTTGACCAAGTGTTAAAAAAAGGACTTTGAGAGGTTAGTTGGAAATGCCCTCCAAGGGTTGTCTTTGTGCAAGTAAATTTATCAAATGTCATGGATCCATTGTTTGGTAAGTTTTCCATCTGCTCATGACTTTAGGTCTCCATAGAGTGTTCACACGTGTGAAATAAGAGTTTGCTAAAATGGAAAGAAATATGTTTTGATGTTCAAAAGAGGCCGAGAAGCTATTTTGAAATGTTTTCCAGAGGTTGTGTTTGTGTCAACATATTTATCTTATGATATTGTCTTGTTCATTGTTGAAATGGCTATCTAGCCATACTTGTATGTTTCCTTATGGTGATCACACGAGGGAGAAACCAATTTGCCAAAGTAGAAGAAAAAATGTTTTTACAAGTTAAAAACAATTTTGTCTAAGTGTTGAATGAAATAGTTTGGAAGCCTATATGCTGATGTGGACAGTACTGAAGACAAGATACTAATGGTGTATGGACACAGTTGAGACAGGGCTGCAGTATGTTGTATGTTGAATGACTTGCTGAGTACAGAATGAAGACTTGCTGATTGGTATTTTTGATGTGTGTGCTTGTGGCAAACTTTGGAAGAGTGTGATGTATCAATTGTAATTTATAATATGAAATTCGTATAGGGAGGTTGGGTGGAGCTGGGGAAAAACTTATTGGTATTTTGACAAGTTGAAGCTTATTTGGATGTTGTAGCATCCCAATTAGTTGTAGATGACTGAACCATTCTGGTGGGTGGTGCCATCTTATGGGTTGTATCCCATATTGGATATTGAAGTCTCCACTTATATAAAGATTAAAAAACTATATCTTGTGTCCCTTGTGAAATGTCTTGATAGTGATGTGTTTAATTGATGAATGACATGTGCCTAGTTGATATTGTTCTTTGATAAATATGTTGTTGAAGCAATTCTGAAATAACGATATAATATTGGTAGAAAAAGTTGAAATTGATTTGAATACTTAGCTCACTTATTCGCCCCCCTGTCCCCTCTCAGTGAGCATTGTGTCTAACAGACTGGAGTTTTCATTGATGCGAACAAGTGTTGTGCAGTGGCCTTTGATTTACTCACAAGGAGACCTTGATAGTTTGGGCATTGGAAGACTAGGTGGCCCAAATGGTCCAAATGAAAGTTGTCCTTCTACTATGGAAAGCGATTAACACTGTGTCAACAAACAATAGCTTAGTGGAGCATCAGATCTATAAAAAAAATGAACTGGCTAGATTCATTGTTGACTAGACCTTCTTTTTGCAATTATTCTAGTTTAAATAAAAGGAGGAAGTTGCAGGGTTCTTAAATTCATTCGTAAGGTACATGACCCGAAGAATACAACTATTATTTTGAGCCTCAATATTATTTTGTATCCCCCAAAAAATGATGCATGCTTACCTTTTATGAATATACGGCCAGATGATTGTTGCAGAGTATGACTGATCTCTCTAGCATTGGATATGGTTGATAAAGAAATTCGGGCTCAATCCGCGCTCAATCAATTGAAACTATAGAAAATGTGTTGAAAATGCATGAGTCAGGTAGTACAACAGAGGGATGATTCCATTCACATTCTCAAATTACACTTTCAATTATGGAAGGATTGAGGTTTTATCCTGGAGACTCTACAGACACTTTGTGTGCTTGTTAGAGAGGGATTGGGAGGCAGCTGATGCAACTTGTTGATCGTTTTTATAAATAAAACACTTCTTTCAGATAGGGTACCCCTTCACCTAGACCGAACATATTTGTAACACAAAATAAATTTTTAAATCTGAGTAGAGTTGTGAAGCTTCAACAAAAACAGAAGCCTGCTCTAACTCAGCAAGGATAATTATTAATTCCATTACAACTTGACCCACGTGTAAACGACCAAGAGATATTAATGCCATTAGAACTTGACCCGCATGTAAACAACCTTTGAAAGCTAGCATTGGTTTCGCGGGTGTGCAAAGATAACCATATATTGTCGATATAGAGATGAAAGTTCGTTGAAAATTAAAAATGTCGATATTGCCACGTTTTTTCCGCCATGAAAAAAAATGAAGTATTAATCCACAAATATTCAAAATGTGGAAGTATTTCGTGGAAAAATCTTCCCAAATGTATTAGTGACACAACACCAGCAATGGGAAGCACTCCAATTCAACTATTGTTTCATTATGTCAACATGATCTCTAATGATCTCTAACCATGAGAGACTGTATATGTGTTGTTAACAACCTAATTTCTCTCATGTTTATCATCAACTTTTTGCATCAAACCTAGTATTATTAGCCCCACATTCATCACTTACATCCCCATATGACCTCAACAATGTGACCAAAAACGAAAGCAAAGTCAAAAGTTGACCCTAACTTTCACTACACATTTTTTTCTTGAAATTCCACAACGATGGATCACATAAAAACCTTGAAAACAACAACAATGTCCCAAAACTATAATTTGGTTACTCTTAATTGTTGAGTGCATTCAAAAAAATGGTGTATTGGATGAAATTGAAAATTATGTAACCTTTATTGTTAAAAACAACATTTGATTTGGAATTCCAAACCCATCTTCCCCACTAAATCATCAATGAAAAGGGTTCATTTAGATCAAAAATAGATCAAATAATTGTCCACATTGGTCCCTATAAATATAGCCCTCAAGATAACTCCATTCATATATACACAATAACAAGTTTATGTTGTCATATTTCTTACATAAAGTGAGGGAAAACTTGTATATTTTCTTCTTTCACCATTTGGGATCCATCTATTACATCTCTTGGCACAATGGAGAAGAACAACCCTCCCTTGAGTCAACTACATAGGTATATACCTTCTACAACTAACACCAATGTGTCAATATCTTCCCCACTAAATAATCAATGAAAAGGGATCATTCAAATTGGAGCTACATGTAATACTTCTTCACATTATTCCTTATAAATATAGCCCTCAAGGTCACTCCATTCACATATACAAAATATAAGGTTTATGTTGTCATATTTCCAACATAAAGTGAGAGAGAAATTCTATATTTATTTCTTTCACCATTTGGGATCCACCTATTACATCACTTGGCACAAAGAAGAAGAACCCTCCCTTGCGTCAACTGCATAGGTCTATACCTTCTACAACCAACACCAAGGTGTCAATATATTCCCCACTAAAACTTCAATGAAAAGGGATCATTCAAATTGGAGATAGATCCAATAATTGTCCAAATTATTCCTTATGAATATAGTCCTCAAGGTCACTCCATTCATATATACACAAATAACAAGTTTATGCTATCGGATTTCCTACATAAAGTCAAAGAGAAATTCTATATTTTCTTCTTTCACCCTTTGTAATCCAAGTGTTACATCACTTGGAAAAAAGGAGAAGAATAACCATCCGTTGCATCAACTGCATAGGTCTATACCTTCTACAACTAATACAAAGGTGCCAATATAGCTATTATTTGTGTTAGTAGAATTCACATTTTTTATATGTATTGATTTTCATATTTTGGTAAGTTTTCTATTCATTTAAAATGTATGCATATTAATCATCCTTATTCATTTAATTTAAGTTTTTCCCTATTTGCATTTGATATGGTACTTGGTATTACACAAGCCCCACACATGTGCATGTTGTACATATTGATGACAAATCACCAACACCAGATTTGGTGACTCAAGTAGGGATGAATTATTTCATTCATCCCTGGTTGTGTTAAGTCCATTTCCAACCCCGTCCTTTAGTTATTACTATATTTTCCTTGTAGTTTATTACTTCTTGTTTGATATTATCTCCTCACAAGTAAGCGACTAAGGTGAAAAACAAAAAAATATTGTCGCAAACGTAAAAACAATTTCTATTTTTATTTTTCTTGGTTTGAATTTGCATCATGATATTTCATAAGAAAAGCATGACACCATGGAATTTCCCATAAATTCCATGAAGTCATGAAAAAATCAATTATTTTCACAAATCGATCAAAACCCCATTTTTTTTCCTTTCAACTCAATTATTGTTTTTGTTACATTTATAAATGAACTTTTATTGATGTTTATGTCATATTGTTCCCCATTTCTCACCTTTATATATATATATATATATATATATATATATATATATATATATATATATGAGTGTGATTGTCCAAATAGGGAGGGTACCTCCCTATTTATATTATGTTCTTGTGTAACTTACTTAACTAACTAGGTCGTCCAAGTAACCTCTTTGGGGACGACCTACCTAGCAGGACTCAAAAATACATTTTACTTTATATATCTTGGAGAATATTTCCCCATATTACAATGGAGGGTTTACCTCAATGACCATACATAATCAAGACATCCCTAACGGAGGGAAACACATCTTCGATGGGGGTACAACAATATACAATGATAATATACATCAGAATATCTTCCGAATTGATAAATACAACAACAACTAGCTCGATGGCATAAAGTAATGCAAGAAGGTTCATCCTACATCCCCTCTTGCACAGTCCTTGCATCATTCTCTTTAGATTTGTCTTACCCTAATTGGACACTCACACTCTCTCATGTGTGTATTAGGAGAGAGGAAATGTTCGCTAAAGGAGGAAGGAGAGAGAGCTGCAGAAAAGTTCTTATTCTTTGTTTTTTCCATCTGATATTGTCTTAGTGACAAAACTATTTTGAGGAAGTTTGCGGGGCCTGAGGAAAATATTTGTGTCTTGTGTATCTTCTCTATATTCTCTATCTTGTTGTGTATTAGAGGAAATTTCAACTCAAAATGGGCCTCCTAAAAAAATTAATAAAATAATATTTAAAATAATAATATAATATTTATTAATTTTGGAGGAAGAAAAGAAAAAAACTACTTTTTTGTTTGTATTTTCGACACATCTCCCCATGTTTTCACTCAAATTTCGATCGAGAAAGCACATTGGATGTAGAATTAAATTTCGCATCCAACGAGCTTTCTCAATCGAAATTTGAGTAAAAACACGGGGGGATATGTTGAAAATACAAACAAAAAAAGTGTTTTTTTTTTATGATACCTATCCCCAAATTTATATTTAAAATGTGTTTAAGAACTATACAATATTTCAAATTTAAAACAATTTCATTGGCTAACTCATGATGACATGGAAATTGAATTAGAGTTAAAAGGCCCATTTTGAGTTGAAATTTCCTCTAATGGCTTATTATTCTTTCAAATAAATATCCTAATAAATTTGAATTAGATTAGAAAATATAACATGGTATCAAATCTTCTATAAAAGAATACATGGTGCAGATGAAATACTGCTACAATTGCAGCTACTGAAGATTAGAGTTTCATGCTTGAAAACCCTAGAAGACAAAATCTAGTCATCGTGGTATTTTCACTATAACTCGAGTTTGGAGAAGTATCGAGAGTTGAAACTTGGACAGACTGAAGATTAAATATTTTTTGTACATTGTGTGTGAGTTTCAGACTTAGATTCGCTTTACTTTAGGAGATATGATTCCTCCAAATCAGGATTCCAACCTCTTCCAGAAGGCAGTCTTAAACATGTGACCTAGGGATAATTGATATATCATGGGATAGGAAGGTCCAAATCAAATTTAAAAATATATAGAAGATAAGGCATGTACTTTAGTTTATGTGGTGAAAGTTTAATACCTTGAAGTTGAAATAGTGACTCATGTAAGTCCGTACAAGTTCGTTATACTGATCCAATACTCAAACAAGTCACCTTGGGAAATTTGAGATAAGTTACAGTTGGAGAATCCAAATATTCTCTAATCTATGGGGTTGGAAAGAATACATATCATACTATCTCAGGACAAAGTTTCAAACCTTGAGGAGCATAAATTTTGGAGATACAACATAATCATGATTATACAATTATGCATAAGAAATTAGAGAAACTAGGGATTCATGTTTTAGGCACTTCCCTCTACCGATCAGTTGAAAAAGGAGGACCATAAATTTTCCCTAGAAGGGCCCATATTTATATGGAATAAGTTTCTCATTTAGTGTATTTTCAATTTTTGACCTAACACTATTGCCGAGGAAAACTAGGGTATTCAATGTTTTGTAATTCTGTCCATAGTTTTGGAAAAATGAGTATGTTGCTCAGCTCGCCTTGAGGAGGTGCATATTTATATCCAATAAGATCTGAAATTTAACTAAGTTGAAAAATTAGGGTTTATCTATCAAACCTTAGTTCCACCAGAATCAATATTTCGAAATATCTTTCAAGAAAACATAAAGTAGAAGCAATATCATTGGTAAGTTCCATTTTCTCTATTTCCATTTGAGGTTCTCATTTTAATCATAATAACAACCAGTACCAAGCTTGAAAAAAATCTTGAAGGAGCAGAGAAATTATGAGCATGGAAGTATAGAGTTCTTCTCATACTTGAAGAACCATGACTTGGAGAACTATGTCAAAGAAGAAGTTGCAAATCTAGAGGGAGATGAAGATGAAAACAAAGCACAAGAAGGACCTAGTCAAAGCCAAGAGGATTATTTTTGTCTCCACTGGATCTCATAGGTATCATCCTTAAAGACTCCCAAGGAAATGTTCGATGCAACGAAAAAATTGTACGAAGAAAAGAACATCAATAAGAAGATTTCCTTGAGAACTCAACTCAAGGATGTGAAGATGAAAATGTTAGAAAGAGAACTCCAACATGCTGTAGAGAGTGGACCAGTGTTGCTATAAATGTAACCAAGGATGAATATATTGTAGTTGAGAATAATTAAAGGTAAGGTTCCTCAAGTGACGAGGAATATGTAATTTGATCCAAAAGAATTATATCGATGAAGACGAATATCATACTCTTATCCACTTCAACATTGGATAAGAAGGGATACATTTGTAGGACACATAGATTCAACACCAATGCACAGTTCTATGTGATATGTGGTATAAAAAAACTTGCTCATTAGTTCAAATCACGATCAAGATAGGCACAGGTCCTTAGAATCATACGATGAAGTAGAAGCACGTTGTCAAAGACTCCAGTAATCCTTGTAAAGAGACAAATATCAAGAGGGACTTTACCAAACAAACAAAGATAAGTATTGAATTGTCATTTCCTATATACCTAGTTGCTTAAATGATATTCTTCAGTTGTAGATTTAGGAAGTGTATCATGCATGATGTAGTCTTTGCATTTATGAACAGTTTAATACTAATATGCATAAGTGTCTTATGGTGTTGTACAACATTACATTGCTAATTATCTAGAAATAAACCTCTTTGCTGGCATATTGGGAGTAGTGCACAGTTTTAATTATGTTCTGGTAGATATGGAATGCATATAGAAAGCTATCGTATGTATACAGGATATGTTCAAATGATTCACGATATAAGATATTTGCATGACATTGTGACATATACATAATAATTTTTTATTATGTTTTAGAAATTATGAAATGTTTCTAATCATGCAACTAAATTTGACTTGTATAAAAGATCACATACAATCACCTACAAGAAAAGAAGGACATGACTTGTTTTAAAGAACAAGCTAGAAGATTCTCTCCAACAACGTACACGAAGAGGAACCTAAATCTCCTAGGGTGAGAGACACAATGACAAAAGAAAGATATTTAGAAGAATCATGATATGATCAAGCCACACAGAGAGGTATGTCCACCTCGAGAGATGAGACAATATTGGGCACAAAATATCTTCCAAGATGAGCAAAAGTATGATGGGACTTCCAAATAAAGTAAGATTCCTCATACACACTCCAATTATGTAGTACTATTGAGTGACATCATTGATACAGATCATTCCATCTATGAATAAGAAGTCGATAAGAAATGGAAGAAGACTATGATTAAAGAGTACTAGCTGATCATGAAGAATGAAGTCCAAGATGTGGCTTACATACCTGAAGGGAAGTCCATAGAATCTTCCATATAGATCTACAAGATCAAGCATGCACGAGATGGAAACATTCAGAAATGCAAATCAAGGTTCGTGGTTTCTCTCAATAGGGAGTAGATCATGGAGAGACATGTTCCATTGACCAAACACACTTCTATAGTAAATTAGAAGTATATATCGAGCATAGAACCACATGTACATGGAAGAGTTTGTACGAGCTCAGAAGACACCCATGCGATATCACATATAGTTACATGAGGAGCTTGAATATCACCTAGAATGATGGAGATCTCAACCTTTTCTATAAGGTTGAAGAAGGAAGCTTAGAGAGGATAAAAATATCATAGATGGGTGCAAGAGGAACTTTCAACAAAGTTCAAGATAGAGGATCTTGGTATCTAGTGACCTTGAGAGATGAAATTGATGGCTATATAGGTGATTAGTAGTAGAGGAGGCTACCTGTCACTCCAAAACATAATGTATTGATGCAAAGAGTAAAAGATGTAGAGAGAGGATGGTGCTTCGCTTCCGAGGGAGTTATTACAAAAGATATCAAAGCTTGAGAATCTTGACATGGTACGACAGGATGGAAATCTTCCTGATGGGCTTAGGATTTACCAAGAGTAAAGAAGATTCCAACCTGTACTTCAAGGTCAAAGGAGGAAGACCAGTGATACTCTTGCTATATGTTGATGAATTGTTTCTTACATGTGAGAATGAACTCATTTCAGATGTAAAGAGGAGGCTTTCCACTGATTTCAAGATGGAAGACATAGGGATGATGCACTACTTCTTAGGCATGTAGTTGTGGTAGAGTATAGATGGGATCTTCCTTGGTAAAGGAAATAATGTAGTGGAGATTCAGAATAGATTCAGAATGTTGGACTGCAAGGAGATAACCACACTTATGGCATTGAAATTGGAGCTACTGTGTAATGATTCATAAAATATAGTTGATTACACTATGTATCCTCAGATGATTGGTTCATTAATGTACCTGAAGAATATGAGACTAGACATATTATTCTTTCTAAACACCTTGAGACATTTCCAGATGGATCCAATACATGTTCACCTGATTGCTGAAAAGTATGTATTGAGGTACCTAAAGGGTACAATTGACTATGGGATCAAGTATGATGCTAATACGAAGATTAAACTACATGGATATGTTGATTCGGATTGGGTAGGAAATTCCACTAATAGGAAGAGCATTTCGAGATGCTGCTTTAGTTTGGGAATTGGTATGATCTCCTAGTTTAGTAGGAAGTAGTCCTGCATGGTGCTGAGTACATCCAAGGCAGAGTATGTTGCAACTTGATCGACTAGTTTTGAGGTAGTATGGCTTCGAAAGATGCTGTCTAATTTGTTTGATATTGAGTTAGAGGTGACTTGTATCTTTTGAAAAAACCATAGTTGTGTGAATTTGTTGGAGAACCTGATGTTCCATGACAAGTGAAAGGACATTGAGATCAAGTATCACTATATCTGGGATATGGTGCACAGAGGAGCAGTGAAGCTTCAATACGTGGCGATAGACAAGCATATAGTTGATGTGTTGACCAAGCTACTAGCCAGAGTGAAGTTCGAATACTTTAGGGAGAGACTTGGTGTTATTGTTAGATTTTTATCATTTAATAAATATGATCTAGGTTTTTTATCTGAGAGAATAACATGCACAACAATAATAATAAGAGACAAGAGACACAAAGAATTTTCGTTGGGGAAACCATAAAGCAGAAAACCCCGCAACTTCCTCAGAGATAGAATGAGCACCAAAAGAAAAACTAAAACCCAAAGATACAAAGATGATCTCCGATAGTTATTCTCTCTCTCACTTGTGCGAGATACTTCTCTCTCACTCATGCCCTACTGTTGAGTGAGTGTGTGTTCCGAATAGAGAGTGTCACTCTCTATTTATACTTATTTTTCGCTTGAAAATTACTCTCCAGGGCCTACCTCACTAGGAGATTCTAATAACCCTAACACCCCTCACTTGTGGGGACTATTTCCCTGACTTACAACGAAGGGTTAACCTCAATGAATTTACATGACTCTCTCAATCGGAGGAACAAAACATCTCCGTCGGGGTACAATGAAATACAATATAAAATATACAAGTGAATACATTCCGAAGTTACAAATACATCAATAGTCCCTCTTAACTAGGAAGGTATTCTCTTGACATAGTTCACCAGCACAAGTATTCATTACTGGATCATCATCAATGGATCATCACTGTTGCCTCTATCTCGAGCAAATGGTGCTATCTCTCAAATCTACTTGTCATAGGAAGTTCTACAGAGGCAGCCCTTTTTCATTATGGTTGTAGGCCTAACATCCATGTAGGTCTTCATCTTCTTTAGCGTTTATATCTGACCATGAGATGTCCATCCTACCACCATGTCGAAAAGGATCAGCACTTATATCCACCGTCATGGTAGGACACACCTACTACCATCTGTGAAAGGCTCCATCAATTACATCCACCGGTATGGTAGGACACACCTACTACCATCCAGGAAAGGCTCCAGCACTTACATCCCTCGGCATGGTAGGACACACCTACTACCATCCAGGAAAGGTTCTAGCACTTACATCCACTGCCATGGTAGGACACACCTACTACCATCTGGGAAAGGCTCTGCACTTACATCCACCGGCATGGTAGGACACACCTACTACCATCCGGGAAAAGGATTTGCACTTACATCCCTAAGAATGATAGGAAAAACCTACTACCATTTGGGGAAAGGCTCTGCACTTACATCCATCATCATGGTAGGACACACCTACTACCATCCGGGGAAAGGTTTTGCACTTACATTTGACCATGGGAGGCCCAACCCGCCACCATGTCAGAAAGGCTCAACACTTACATCCGACCATGGGAGGCCTAGCCTGTCACCATGTCAGAAAGGCTCAGCACTTACATCTGACCATGGGAGGCCCAACCTGCCACCATTTCAAAAAGGCTCTTGGACTCATCACTTACCCTTGGAAGGAACCTCGATATGAAGAACACCAAGCTTCTCTATGAAGTACTCAAACTTCACTCTAGCCATTTCTAGCATAGAATCACATCAGGGCTGATTACTTCCAAGGATAACCTGCGATATTCGCCAAGACTGATTACATCCAAGGACAACCTACATGACTGATTACGTATGAGAAACCTATGAGATTTGCCAATATTTTATGCTCAAACAACCTGTCTCATCGGCTATGCTAGAGCTCATCACTCCCTCTTTTGAGAGATCTCGATCTGGATCACATACTGGAGCTTCACTGATCCTCTCTTGGCTATACTCAGTGCCATGCAGGACTCCATCCTGCCAAACCAGTAGCCCATACTGGATCTCAAACTGAAGAATCAACCCAAGGTGCTCTTCTTCTCAGTGGCACTACCAATCTGAACCAACATAACCATGCAGGTTAGTCTTCAGATTCATATCATACTTGAGCCCATATTCAACTGTACCCTTCAGGTACCTCACTGCATGCTTTGCAACCATCAGGTGAACATGTCATGGTTCCATTAGGAACTGGCTCGATGTGTTCACAGCAAAGAAAATATCTCTCCTCATATTCGTCAGGTACATTAAGGACCTGTTGGAAAGCAACACCCTTCGAATCATTTTGAACACAAATAATTTCAAATAGGTAATCTTTGATCGACATTTGATATTTTCACCTAGTTTAACACTCATCATAGATACTCTAGGAGTGCCCTAAGAATCTTTGATTCTTAAGGCACTCCCGATAGAAGTTTAATTGATTCATCGATTCACAAGGATTAGCATCAGGATTTGATTCTCATGATCTTAAAACCTCATTTCATTTAATTATCTTGAAAACTATAGTTACAGGAGTTAGTAGCTCTTATTTTCATTTCCACTTATCACTCATGCATGTTTAAAATCAAATGAATTTATGATTATTAATTCAAACAAGCTAATACATGGTGTGATAACTGTTACTGTTTAGTTCATATAGGAGACCTAATAAAGCTTTATCACTTCTGAATTATTTATCTTATCTTGTTTGTCATAAGGTTTTAAAGTGTATTTAATATAATTTTCATATGCCACACATTACAATACACTTATCCTTATTTTGAAATTTGTATTTCTAAAATGAGTTAGTGTTAAAGCTTGCCATGAGGGTCTAAGATGACTTTTAGAGTTTTTGACATTGGTCTGGTTACATTATAAATTATTTCATGATCATTTTTCTTTATAATGACCTTGATCCTAAGTTATTGATTATATCCTTAGGTGATCAAATTATTATGATTTTATTTGATCATGTTAGTAAAAACGATGAGTTAGTCTACATCATCACAACATTATGAAATATAAATCAACGCTGAAGTCATGGTGAAGCTAGGGTTTTTGTACTCATGTTGCTTGAAGGTTTCCATCTGTTAATCCTTCATCATGCAAACATCATTTTTGATAACTCGATTGCTTGACTTCCCTGTAGTTCATCATTTTTTGTGTCCAGGTTCGAGCTTATTGGTGATGAGTATCTGCATGATGCTCTTGAGTGTCAAGAGGTCAGGGACATTGAATTAAGGTTGAATGAATAATTTATTTCTCAAGCCATTGGTTTATCATCAAACAAAAAAGGCAAGCAACTACAGAACCGTCAAAGATCACAAAAAATTGGATCGTGCACCCAGCGAGAGAGGCAAATTTTGGGGTCTATTTGTGAAAAAAACTGTTTTGAATATGGAAAAGCCGTTGAAAACCCACTTCACAAACGGGCCAAATTACCCTCAAGGGAGGGCCGTTTTCAAAAATAGTGCAGAATTTGTGAGATATGCGGACCTGTTTGAGCAGCATTAATTCCAAAAATTCGCCAGACATCTCATTCATTTCTATATGTTCATAATTGCATGTTGCTAATAGATTTTGTTTGACATTTACAGGTGTTAAAGTAGCTTTTGATGTAAATCTGGATGCTATCCTACATTTGTGCTCTTTTTGAATATGCATTCACAGCAGAAATAGATCGACTCATCAACCGGAATGGAGAGCATTTCGTAAAGTTTTGAGAAGATTGTCGGATTCCCACCATTATTCAGGAGATGATTTTCTATAGAAAACTGCAGGCAAATAAAGAAGAAATAACAAAATCCGAGATTTGGGTTTTGTGCAGAACAAGCTCTTTTATTATAAACGTGTGCAATCTCCTAAAAAACGTGAACCATTTGAAAGATTTGGTAGGTTTCTTAAACACATTTTTTTTAGTTGTGCCCAGCATGGAATCGGTTCACTTCTAAGTTTTCTGTTGGTTTGTATTGAAGTATTTAAGCAATAGCAGAGATTGCTTTAGGGAGGAGCGCTCATAAGAACTAGGGAAACTTTCTTTCTTTAACGTTCTGTAATTTTTTTTTATGTTCAATGGTTTTTGTAAACCAAAGAACAGGAAACGCTGCTGCCAGTGGTGTTTGGAATCCTAGAACTTGTGAAGAACAAATACTTTACATTACTTAATATTATTTTGTTTGCTTGTGTTCCTTTAGAACTATTTCTGAGGACTACCAGATTTTACAGAGATTCTGAAGACATTAGCTAAGTCTGTCAGTTATATCATGCTGTCTTAATGTTGTTTTTCCAGTGTTGAATTTCTTTTTCATATGTATATATCGTTATATTATATGTGAAAGCATTTTTTTAATGGATTCTGAACGAATGACATAGTGTTGAAGTGTGAATGATTTGTGATCATATGGAATAGTAAATGAGTTTCTTCATGATTTCTTTTTAGATTGATTGTGAAATCCTTATACGAAGTACTAAATGTGTGAGTTGACTTTGTTTCATTTCTACGTTAGTACTTGAGTATACTTGTCATGTTTCAATACTGTGTTAAATCTATTTTGATTACAAGTTTTTTTCATGTCTAAATTAATTTATGATATGATGTTGTTTTATTGTAAGTTTATTTAGATCTATATCTGTTGATAGTAGGCTTTCCTAACATTGCAGGATTGTAGACCATTTTTATAACAAAACTTGTTATCAGAGTATTAATTCAAGCTCCCAGTTTGGGATAGTTAACTTGCATTTAGGTCATTACAAGATTAGGAGATACTATTTTTTTGTACGTAGCTTAGGTTAGTTTTTTCAGCATCAGTTAGTCATTAGGTTGAATTCCTTTGATTTATCAAAGGATTCTGTTTAGTGCAAGTTATCACTTTCACCTAAAGAGACTCTCGAGTTTGAGAGCACATTTTATAGGCAGCAAGGCCTTGATCCTGTGAGAGATAGTTATCCCAAACATACACAAGACTGCAGTAAGTCGAGTGTATGGGTTGTCTTTCCGTAAGTTGGCCTAGGTCAGTTATTCCAGCCAACAAATGGCGCTAGAAGGAGGGCCGAGGTAAAACAAATGATTTCATTTTTTTTTTAATTATTTAAATAATCATTTAGCCTCTAGCTCTTGTATTTCAGTTTTATAATTTTATTCCTTTAGTGGTCACATGTGTGCTTAAGGGTTGGTTAGATGACAAGCTAACCATTTGAAGAGTGAATTAATATTGATTGTTTATCATTCATGGCTCATGCCCAAATTCCTGTTTGGGAATCAGTTTTTAGTTTTACATTAGTTGATATTCCGAATGAGACAGTTAACCTTTTTCCGAAACTTGAATTTGATGGTGAAGGCGATATATCTGCAAGGAAACACCTCAAGAAGTTTTTGTCCACATGTAATAAACATAAGATTATTGATCTTAGTGCTACTTGCAGGTTATTTTCTCTTACCCTCAAAGGACGAATCAAATGCTGGTTGGAAACATTTCCACCTAATTTCTTTTTTACATGAATTTTTGGATACTTTTAAGGATTATGATTCTAATAAAATATGTAGTGAATTGCAAGCTCTTCGAAGGAATAAAGGTGAATCTTCAGAAGACTTTTCAGTAAGGCTTTCTCATATCCTTTGAAAATTTCATATTATTGATTTACCTTCTGAATATGATCTTTTAAATATTGTTTTCAACTCTCAAGTTCCTCTTATTCAACAAAATCAATACATTTGTCAAAATGATGTTTCAACAAATCATTTACCAACCCTTCTAGAAACTTTTCCCTCTTTCATTGATTTAGATACTTCCATAAGTTCTACCCAACCCCTGGGTGACAAGATCGAAGTAGAAGAAGTACCAACTCCTTCCGATGATTATTCTCTTCTCAAAGGAGAAAGGCATACTTCTTTTATCCAAAATATTGAACCTATATATATTAAGGAATCAAATGGAAAAGAACTTATTCATGATGAATTTATTTGTAGAGATAGAGAAGTTGATTATGTTGATGAACGACAATATTCAGATTCTTTTGTTACAAAAATGGATCAAGATGAATTAATTATAAATCAAACTATATGTTCACCATTTTCTGATTTTTGTACTAATTCTAATTTCGATTCAATTATCGAAGAACACAAATATGTAATGATAATTTTATGTGTTCTAGAAATTCAATAGGAAAAGTCGAAGAAGATGACATGAATCTTAGTTGCTCAAATAAATGTTGTTCACGAAAAGAGATTAATCTTTTTCAAGCAAAGATTGATAAAATTTTTGATTTACATGAAGGATTATCAATTAATCTTGATCTCAAATCAATTTCATATGGAATCCTTAAAGGTACATCACCAAATTATATTGAAAATAATCAAGTAATAAAAGAGAAATATTTTGGAAATATTAATGATCTTTCTAAATTGAGAAACTCTTTTAATTTCCTCACTTCTAATTTTTATTTTTCTATTTATCCTGATTTATTATCTGATTTTGATATGCTTAAGATTCCATCTGAATTACCTAATTATGTGGTTTCAAAATAACATTTTTATGAAATATCTAACATTGATGATTCACTTATTAAGCATGAGTTTGAGGGATTGAAACCTACTTCATTATTAAATCATCATTCGATGCAATGTTTTAAAGAGAAAGAAGGTTTATTGCAAGATGGTTACAGTCAACTAATATTTGATGGGAATAAAACACAAATTTTTGTTGAAACTAAAAATGTTTGTTCTCGACATAATTACTTATATGAGAGATATAATTTGATTGGTGATAATAAAATATTTGCTAAAGAGTTTCCTATAACTTGTGATCACCAAAGACTTACATCTCTTTTAATTGACTCATCTTTAGTTGCATATCCTCTTAACAAGATTACTTCTTTCGATATTAGGTCATCACCGATTCACTCACCTATTACATCATTTCATGATCCTACTTTGTATCTGAAACCAATTCTTCCAATTGTTAATGTGACTAATGCTAGTTATTTGATTCTTCAAATTGATTCACCTAAGATATATTTGCCACCTATGGATTTCATGTTGGTAGATCATACTTTGCATTCTGAGTTCTACGACAGGATTGCGAAGTGGCTTGAAAATTCTTATCTCAAAAGGTTTCCAAAAACTGGTAAATTTGTCTTATCATTATACATTTCAAATGGTAAGGATGATAAACTTCTTTTTAGTTTTCTCTTATTGACATTTCATTTCTGGTTACTATTAGGAAAACATGTCATTTTTACCGGATTAGAGATGCTTCGATGGCTTCATTGGCTATTTCATTTTACTTGATTTTCATTACAATTGTATTCTTTTGTGCATAGTTAGGATTAGGTTTAGATTAATTTTTGTTCATTTTTACCCTTTCTTGTTTGAATAAATGCAGTTATGAGGATGAAGCTAATTTCAAGAGGTGACACTTATTGATACATTCAGGGATGTTTTCTTTACCTTTGACTCTCTTGCTTATAATTATATTTATTTAAATTTTCCTGTTAAGTCATATATCTTTTACTTTTTCGGCTTGATTGAGAATTTTTTTAATACATTCTTATGATCATAAGAAACAACTTTTAAGAAAACGAAGAATGTTGTGCAAATCAATACCAAAATCTTTTCAGTTGTAACCGCATATGTAATTAAGACTTAGTTTAAATTTGTCTATTTTTGGTGTGTTTTCTTTTCCTTATCAATAAGAGCGGCCTAACTTATTAAAACATCTTGCTTATTTTTAACAAATCCTTATGTCGCAAATTATAGAGAGACATATTTTTCATCTTGTAGAAATTAATTCTCTCTTTTCATTCGTGATATAACTATTTCATGTTTCTCCACTTAAGATGTTAATCTATTCAGGGCTTAGTTTTTATTTTTACATTTGCATATATCCATTTTAGATTATTTTTACTTTGATTGGTTTTATTTTGTGAGTTGATAGGATTTTCTTTTGAGTGGTTTGCTTGTTTTCCAAAAAAGGGTAAGCTAATTTTAGCTATGGTGATCAAAACCATGTATTTTTGTCAAGTATTTGATCGAAATCATTTTCTGTTAAAGGGACATCATTATAGGGACACTCTTCTTTTGTCAAGATTCTAACTGTAGTGAGATTAGTCTTGGCTTTGAAAAATTATTATGGATCATATTGATGGATTAATTGAGTTACTCAGCTATTATCTAAAATCTTTATCTTTCAAAATGATGCTATAATGTAGATGAGTTTCTTTTCAAAGGAATTATTTTCCCTAAATTGAAGTAAGTCTGGAATTGTAAGTTATCTTTTAGACTTTTTATGCCATCCTTTGCTCTTTAGTGGGCCATTTGGATCTGCTTCCCCATCCACTAAGTAATCTCTCTTGAGATTAACAATAATCTTAATATTATTCATTGTACATAACATTAATAAAATATAAAGGATTAGATGAAGAACGGGAGGTCTCATCACGAGCCGACCCATCATGATCATAAGCTTTGTTGAAGTGACATTACCGCATCTAGTTACCAAGCCAGGGTGATGGCTCTTAATCATTAGGAGAAAGGAGGTCTCATCATGAGCCGACCTTTTCATTTTTCAGCAGTTCTTGTGAATGATGCTGCCAACATCTGGTTACCAAGACAAGGTAGTAGTCTTCAGTTAATATCTTTATTTATTATTTGTCAAAAAAAAAGAAGAAGAAAGAAAAAGGATTTATCTATATCTAGTGGATGGGATACAAGCATCTAAATGAGGTTAAAAGGGTTTAACCTATGGTATTGAGGTCATACCTACATACTACATTTTCTTTGACTTGTTTTGGTTAAGAGAAACTAATTCCTTGGAAAATTTTCTTTTTGCATTTGTAGAATAATCATTTATCTTTATAAGATTTTGGATAATGGTAGGGATAGTTTGATTGATTTTGAAAGTTTTGGTTCAATCTCTACATATATAAGCCAATGGTAGGATTAATTTATGTGATTGGGAAATTGACATTTGAAGAGGCCTTTATCATTATTTCTCTTATATTATTTAAGATTTGGAATTATTTTGCAGAGATAACTGGTTCGGTCCCAGCATGTCACCAATTAAGCTGTTCATGCTACTACGCAGTGGGTATCTTTTCAGAGAAGCAGGAAACTGCGTTAGGTTGTATTTTTATCTCGACGTTTCGAACCACAGAGTAGGGTTCATCATCAGGAGAAAGTGTCTCGGGTTGAAATAGGTAAGGGTTCTTTTGTTTTAATAATAAATGTAACAGTTTTTTAGGGTTGAGCACCGACTTATAAATTTCAATATGGAATTAAAAACTTTAGTCGTAATTTTTTTTTAAAGTGTTTTGTTTTTGCTTAAGTTTTTTTTTAAAACAGTCTTGGAGCGTGGGCTAAACTTTGCTGTTGCGCCCAGCAAAATTCCAATAGAAGACATCATGTGCAGGGTGGAAGATGCGATTTCCAATATACCGGACACCCAGGCTGAACAGACAAGGTTAGAATGCGCCGTGGCTATTAGAAAAGCGAAACCACCCAGGAGCAACCTTTCACGCGATGAGAAGACAGCCTTAAAAAACATAAAAAATAATGAGAACATCATAGTATTGAGAGAGGACAAAGGAAACGCCACTGTCATTCTGAATAGAATAGATTATGACAGTAAAATGCTTGACCATTTATCAACAAGCGGAAGCTACAGGAAGCTGGACAAAGATCCCACAAAGAAGATCATAAATGAAGTTACAAAAACCATTAAAAATTCAACTCTTGATGAAAACATCAAAAAGAAATTAATTCCAAAAGACGCTTTAATACCTCGGATCTATGGCTTACCTAAAATTCACAAAGATGGTGTTCCTATTCGCCCTATAGTAAACACCATAAACTCCCCCACATACCAGTTAGCAAAATTTCTTGCCAAAAAGTTAAAGGTGTTTGTAGGCCAAACCCCCTCTTACATAAAAGACTCCACTCATATGGTAAGTGCGTTAAAAGAATTTAAAGCAGAAGAAGGAGATATCTTAGGAAGCTTTGATGTTGTTTCCCTTTTCACAAAAATCCCAGTTGATGATGCTCTTAGAGTAGTGAGAGAGGTAACGGATGAAGAAACAGAAATGCTTGTTAGAATATGTTTAAAATCCACTTTCTTCAGCTTTAAAGGGGTGTTGTATGAACAAATTGAAGGAGTCGCGATGGGGTCTCCTCTCTCCCCTGTGGTGGCCAACCTATACATGGAAGCCTTTGAAAAATCTGCCATTGAGTCTTTCCCTTTAAAACCAAAGTGGTGGAAAAGGTTTGTGGACGACACCAACATAAAGTGGCCACACGGTAAAGAAAGTCTGGATGCGTTCTTGGAACATCTGAACAGTCAATCAGAACATATTAAATTCACTATGGAGGTAGAAAAAGATAACCAAATTCCTTTCTTAGATGTTCTTATAACAAAAAGAAATGAAGGAACCCTAGGCCACCAAGTTTATAGGAAGAAAACACATACAGATAGGTACCTACACGCGGACTTACACCATCTTCCCACACAAAAGTTAGGTATTTTAAACACTTTGGTAACCAGAGCCATTAGAATTTCTGACAAAGACCACCTTGACCAAGAATTAGACCATTTAACCAAAGCCTTCTTAATGAATGGTTACAATATAAATCAAATTAGGAAGGTCATCTAGAGAGCTCTTAACAAGTCACAAAAACAAATAATAAACATGGAAGGAACCAAAATCACTCTTCCTTACATAAAAGGAACAACAGACGTTGTCGCTAGGATCCTCCGTAGTAGAAACATTAAGGTAATTTTTTCTCCGCCAAACTCAGTAGGAAGAATGCTTGACTCCTCCAAAGACCCAATAGAACCTTTAAAACAAAAAGGTGTTTACAGTATTCCCTGCTCCTGTGAGATCCCTTATATTGGTGAAACTGGACGCTCTATTCAGACGAGGCTCAAAGAACACTCGATAGACATCATACACGATCGACACCAAAAATCAGCTCTAGTCGAACATGCTCACCATTCACGCCACCACATACGGATTGAAGGAACAAAACTTATCGCTAGAGAAGATCACTACAAGAGGAGAAAAATTAGAGAGGCTATAGAAATAGAAAAATTCCCCTCAAACCTGAATAGAGATGATGGCCTGAAACTAAATGATTGTTGGCACCCTATTATCCGCCACCTGAAAAACTATAGCACACACTCAAAATTAACAAAAGAACCCCTCCCTAACTAGTGACATTTAATATTATTAAACAAACCTTAAAAAATTCACATTTCTAAAAAACTAACCTACATTATATTAACAAAACTAATTACAACTTAAAATATATTAAACTTTTATTAATTTATAAAATCAAAAAATCTCTTAATAAACTCTAAAATACTTTATTACAAAATTTACTGTCCTAAAATTAACTTCTTTTCTTTTAAAAATTAAATAATAAAAAAAACTTCTAAAAACTTTTCATTAAATTTTAATAAAAAAACATTATTAAAATTTTAAACTTTTAAATAATTTTAAAGTTTAAATAATTTTAAAGTTAAAAACATTAATAAATTTTTAAACTTTTTAAAATATCCTCAAAGTAAAAATTTTTAGGAAAAACTTAATTAAGTAAACTTTTTAGAAAATAAAAATTAAAAATTTTAACCAATTTACCTCTTAATAAAAAACTTAAAAAAATTTTAAAATTAAAAAAAAAAAAAAAACTTAAGCAAAAACAAAACACTTTAAAAATTTTTTACGACTAAAGTTTGTAATTCCATATTGAAATTTATAAGTCGGTGCTCAACCCTAAAAAACTGTTACATTTATTATTAAAACAAAAGAACCCTTACCTATTTCAACCCGAGACACTTTCTCCTGATGATGAACCCTACTCTGTGGTTCGAAACGTCGAGATAAAAATCCAACCTAACGCAGTTTCCTGCTTCTCTTAAAATGTCACCAATTGTTGGCAAGCAACACCCTTCGGAGCATTTTGAACACAAATAATTTCAAATAGGTAATCTTTGATCGACATTTGATATTTTCACCTGGTTCAGCACTCATCATAGATAGTCTAGGAGTGCCCTAAGAATATTTGATTCTTAAGGCACACCCAATAGAAGTTTAGTTGATTCATCGATTCACAAGGATTAGCATCAGCATTTGATTTTCATGATCTTAAACCCTCATTTCTTTTAATCATCTTGAAAACTATAGTTACAGAAGTTAGTAGCTCTTATTTGCATTTCCACTTGTCACTCATGCATGTTTAAAATCAAATAAATTTATGATTATTAATTCAAACAAGCTAATACATGGTGTGATAACTGTTACTGTTTAGTTCATATAGGAGACCTAATAAATCTTTATCACTTCTGAATTATTTATCTTATCTTGTTTTTCGTAAGGTTTTAAAGTGTATTTAATATAATTTTCATATGCCACACCTTACTATACACTTATCCTTATTTCGAAATTTATATTTCTGAAATGAGTTAGTGTTAAAGCTTGCCATGAGGGTCTAAGATGACTTTTAGAGTTTTTGACATTGGTCTGGTTACATTATAAATTATTTCATGATCATTTTTCTTTATAATGACCTTTATCCTAATTTATTGATTATATCCTTAGGTGATCACATTATTATGCTTTTATTTGATCATGTTAGTAAAAACGATGAGCTAGTCTACATCATCACGACATTATGAAACAACAATCAACGCCGAAGTCATAGTGAAGATAGGGTTTTTGTACTCATGTCGCTTGAAGGTTGCCATCTGTTAATCCTTCATCATGCAAACATCATTCTTGATAACTCTCTTGCTTGACTTCCCTGCAATTCATCATATTTTGTGTCCAGGTTCAAGATTATTGGTGATGGGTATCTACATGCTGCTCTTGAGTATCGAGAGGTCGGGGACATTGAATTAAGGTTGACTAATGAATTTATTTCTCAAGCCATTGGTTTATCATCAAACAAAAAAGGAAAGCAGCTACAGAACTGCCAAAGATCACAAAAAAACTGGATCGCACACCCGACGAGAGAGGCAAATTTCGGGGTCTATTTGTGAAAAAAAAGGTTTTTGAATCTGGAAAAACCGTTGAAAACCCACTTCACAAACTGGCCAAATTACTCTTATATAAGGGTCGTTTTCAAAAATAGTGTAGGATTTGTGAGATACGTGGACCTGTTTGAGCTGCATTAATTCCAGAAATTCACCAGACATCTCATTCATTTCTATATGTTCATAATTGCATGTTGCTAACAGATTTTGTTTGACATTTACAGGTATTAAAGGAGTTGTTGATGTAAATATGGATGCTATATTACATTTGTGCTCTTTTTGACTATGCATTCACAGCAGAAAGAGATTGACTCATCAAGCATAATAAAGAGCATTTCGTAAAGTTTTGAGAAGATTTCCGAATTCCCATCATTATTCAAGAGATGATTTTTTGTAGCAAATTGTGGGAAAATAAAGAAGAAATAACAAAATCTGAGATCTGAGTTTTGTGCAGAACAGGCTCTTTTATTAGAAATGCGTGGAATCTCCTGAAAAACATGAACCATTTGAGATATTTGGCAGGTTCTTTGAACACGTTTTTTCTAGTTGTGCTCAGCATGGAATCGGTTCACATCTAAGTTTTCTGTTGGTTTGTATTGAAGTATTTAAGCAATAGCAGAGATTTCTTTGGGGAGGAGTGCTCATCAAAACTAGGAAATATTTCTTTATTTAACGTTCTGTAATTTTTTTTATGTTCAGTGGTTTTTGTAAACCAAAGAACAGGAAACGTTGTTGCCAGTGGTGTTTGGAATCCTAGAACTTGTATAATACATTACAGTACTTAATATTATTCTGCTTGATTGTGTTCCTTTAAAACTATTTCTGAGGACTACTAGATTTTATAGATATTCTGAAGACATTAGCTAAGTCTGTCAGTTATATCATGCTGTCTTAATGTTGTTTATCCTGTGTTGAATTTCCTTTTCATATGTATATATCATTATATTATATGTGAAAGCATTTTTTTAATGGATTCTAAACGAATGACATAGTGTTGAAGTGTGAATGATTCGTGATCATTTGGAATAGTAAATGAGTTTCTTCATGATTTCTTTTCAGATTGATTGTGAAATCCTTATATGAAGTACTAAATGTGTGAGTTGAATTTGTTTCATTTCTACGTTATTACTTGAGTATAATTGTCATGTTTCAATACCGTGTTAAATCTATTTTGATTACAAGTTTTTTTCATGTCTAAATTAATTTATGATATGATGTTTTATTGTAAGTTGATTTAGATCTATATCTACTGATAGTAGGCTTTCCTAACATTGCAGGATTGTAGACCATTTTTATAACAAAACTTGTTATTAGAGTATTAATTCAAGCTCCTAGTTTGGGATAGTTAACTTGCATTTAGGTCATTACAGGATTAGGAGCTACTATTTTTCTGTACGTAGCTTGGGTTAGTTTTTTAGCATCAGTTAGTCATTAGGTTGAATTCCTTTGATTTATTAGAGGATTCTGTTTAGTGCAACTTATCACTTTCACCTAAAGAGACTCTCGAGTTTGAGAGCAGATTTTATAGGCAGTAGGGCCTTGATCCTATGAGAGATAGTTATCCCAAACATACACAAGACTGCAATAAGTCGAGTGTATGGGCTATCTTTCCATAAGTTGGCCTAGGTCAGTTTTTCCAGCCAACAGGACCCAATCATCTGATGATACATCATGGCATCAACCAACTCTGACGAAGCATCACTTAATAAATTCAGGTTCAAAGCCATATGTGTGGCCATGGCCTTGTAGTCCATCATTTCTAACCCCTTCAGGATCTCTATTGCATACTTCCCTTGTCCAAGGGAGATTCCATACTTCCCTTCTCCCTCTACCTTTCATACTCTATGTATTGAAACATTCTATAGTGGAGTGACAAGTAGCTTCCTCTGCTGCTAATGTTTCCTTGTATCCCATGATGTTTCCATCTACTACATGATGGATCTTGTAGATCCATATGGAAGACACTATGGACTTCCCTTCAGGTCTCGATATCGCATTCTAGACATAATTCTTCTTGAAATGGTGTTTTCCTTCCCTTTCTTCTTGGCTACTTACTCATAGATGGAAGGCTCAGCATCAATGATGTCACTCAACAGTGTCACATAACTAGAGTGTGTCTTAAGCCTCTTGCTTTCCTTGGATTATTCTTCATCTACCGTTCTCTTTATATTCTTCTGAATATTTTTCTTTTGCTATGGAAGCTTCTTGGTTTATCTTCATGTACGCTTATTGGAGTGAATCTTAAACTGTCGTCACTTGTTCTTCGGAACAAGTCTCATCCTTATTTTCCTGTAGGCGATTATACACGATCTTTCCTACAAGTCAAATGCATCAGTTGTATGGTTAGAAAATTTTCATAAGGCATATTCATAATGGCAAATTATTATGCATAAAAATATAATCATGCAACTATTTTAGCCAATACAACATTCATGTATATCTCATATACACAAAAACTTTCTAGATGCCTTCCATCTCTACCATAACATTATTGAGATTGTGCACTAATCCCAATATGTCAGCAAAGAGGTTTCATCCTAGATAAGTAGCAATGGAGTGTTTTATAGCACTATGGGCTACTTACCCATCACATCCATATTAGTAGTATACTATCATTTATGCAACCATTCTATCATGCATGATAACTAAACAATGTCATATAAACAACTAGATATATAGGATAAGACAATTCAAATAATTATCTTTATTTGTTTCATGGGTAGAATCCTTCTTGATCCTTTAGATTCATATCTTCTTCATTCATCACATCATCATTTCTTATCCAAATGCTAAGATGGATAAGAGGTTCTTGAAGGATTGAGTCCTTAATATTTCTCATTTCTTGAGGGATCTTATTTGAATCATGAGATCTTGATATTCAGTTGCTCCCATCCTCTCTTCTCTTATTATGAGTCGAGCTTCTTCTTGTTTTCACTCTTCCCAGAGTATGTTGAAGGTAAACGCTTCCTTCTAGCACACATTCCTCGAATGAATGAATCCCATGATAATGGGAGGCCATTAAAGGTGGTTATAACAATATCTTATTCTTCTTCAATTGCTTCATCATAGCATCAAACACTTCCTTTTGGTGTCTTCAAGGATGACACATGAGGGATGAGATGATCTTCAATAAAATATGCAATGATTCTCTTGGTTCTAGCCTTAGACTCATCTCCCTCTAGATCCTAGAACTTTCTTACTGAAATACTGATCCAAGTAAATTTCTTCAAGGATCACATAGGTCTTATACTTCCATATTCGGAAGTTTTCAGCTTCTCCAATCTTGTCATCAAGTTGGTGTGATTAGTCATTTTGAAATGAGAACCTCAAATGTAAATAGCAAAAAAATAGATTTTACCGATTTGAGGTGTCTGTCCTAGTTTCAAAGCTAGGTGATCTAGGGTATTTTAGAGAAACCATAAATTTCAAAACTTGGAATTTCAAACTTCTAATTGGATAGAAAGATGGGCCTCTTCAAGGTGATTTGTCCAATGTACTCCTTTTCTGAAAACAGTGGAGGGAAGCTCTCGCAACAGGAAGCCCTAGTTTTCCAATTTCTTCTACAGAAATGACCAATATTTCTTCTGCGTTATATTTGAAATTACCACTCCTCTATGTCTAAAAATTCACATTGAGGTATCCACATCTTTACTCTTTCCAACACTGTAGGTTTGAGAAGAATTGGTTTCACTAATTGGGACTTATGAGAGTTTTCCCAAGGTGACTTATTTCAAGACTGTTCAACATAGAGAACTTGTACAGACTGCCACATGTCACTGTCTCACCTTCGGGGTCTAAAACTTTTATGAAAGAAATTAAATTCTGTTCCCTATATGGAACATCTTGAGAAATTTCATTTGGACCTTTGCATCCCGAGATATAGCAATTCTTCCTAGGTGTGCTATTTATGGATGAATCCTCGGAGAGGCTGGAACCTTGATTTGGAGGAATCCTATATCCATAATATAGCGAATATGAGGCTGAAAATTTTACGTAGGGTACATAAGGAATTTTTATTTGACCTGAAAATGTTTAAGCTCTTGAGCCTTCTCCAATATTGAGATATAGAGAATGGGCCAAAATGACTTGTTTTAGTCTTTGAAGGTTTTCAAATTAGGGTTTGACTTTCCCAGAGTTCTACCCAACCAAAAACTTCGATCTTTCTCTCTAAATTTCAATTTTGAGGAGGAGAGAAATCCTATGCTAGTATCACTAAAAAATTCCTCTTATGTGAAAAGCCCTAATTTTCCACAGTAGTGACAGGTCAAAAATTGAAAATGCTCGGAGTCAAATTCTGTTTTGATAGAAAGATGCGACCTTCAATGAAGAGTTATCCTAGCCTCCTTTTGCTGATGATCTATGGAGAGAGACCCAAAAAGTAAGAAGCCCTAGATTTTGCAGCTGCATAGTGTCTTCTTCTAAGGTTAGCTCTGATACCATGTTAGAATTTTATCATTTAATCAATATGATTTAGGATCTTATTTGAGAGAATACCATGCACATCAATAATCACAAGAGACAAGAGACACAAAGAATTTTTTTCAGGAAAACCATAAAGGAGAAAACCCTGCAACTTCCTCAGAGATAGAATGAGAACCAAAAGTAAAAGTAAAACCCAAAGATACAAATATGATCTCCAACATCTGTTCTCTCTCTCATTTGTGTGAGCTACTTCTCTCTCATTCATGCGCTACTGTTGAGTGAGTGTGTGTTCCAAATAGAGAGTCTCACTCTCTATTTATACTTGTTTTTCGCTTGACAAATACTCTCCAGTGACTACCTCACTAGGAGAGTGTAATAACCCTAATACCCCTCAATTGTGGGGACTATTGCCCCAACTTACAACAGAGGGTTTACCTCAATCAATTTACATGAATTTATTATATTAATGACTCTCCCGATCAGAGGAACAAAACATCTCCGTCGGGGTACAATGAAATACAATATAAAATATACAAGTGAATACATTTCGAAGGTACAAATACATCAACAGTTATCCTGATCAAGGTCCCTAGAAAGAGGGAGTGATGAGCTCTTGCATGGTGGTAGACATTGGTTGTCCTCAGATGTAAACAGTCATGGTGTTATCCCATGCTAGAGATGACGAGAGACTAGAAGATGTAGATTCACTAGAAAGAGATCTCACAAGGGAAGGAATAGAGGTTGTCCTTGGATGTAATCATTCTTGGAATTAGATGTAGGTTTTCTTAAGATGTAATTAGTCTTGTCAGGTCGTCCTCAGATGTAATCAGTATTGGCATAGAACATATGTTGTCTCTCGATGTAATGAGTCCTAGAAGTCATCCTTGGATGTAATATGTCCTGCATTAAAACGCAGGTTATCCTTGGATGTAATGATTCCTTGAGGTTTTCCTTGTATGTATCGTTCCTTATGTGTTCCCATGTTGGAGATGATGAGAGGTCACAAGGAACTTGGTGTTCACCTAGGAGATTATCTCATAGTGGTATAGGTAGGTTGTCAATGATACGTAATGAGTCCTTGTGTTCTCCTATGTTGGTAGAACATGGGCTGACCGTGGAAATATGTAATCCACTTGGTGTGCTCCAAGGTGATTCTCGCATAGTGGTAGAAACAGGTTGTCTTTGAGACGTAATGAGTCCTGGTGTGCTCCTATGTTGGTATAATGCATGTGGTATGTGGTATTCATCTAGGATGTTCTTTGGGTACGATGATGAGATGATCTGAATATGATGAGATGGCAGTAGGAGATGCAGGTGATTATAGTGGCAATCTAATATATGGTACTAGGTTTTACCTATGCGATGGCTTGATCGTGGATATGATGAAGAAATATATGAGGACTAGGCCTACACCTAGAAAGAAAAAAGGTTGGCTTTGTAGAAAATTCCTATGACAGATAGATATAACATATGTCATTATTCAATGATCGAGAAGATGAGAACTACCGGAGTAGTGATGATGAAATGACTATATATGTTGATGACTGTGATGAGATAATAACTTCCTAATTAAGAGGGAGTGTTGTTGTTTTTGTAACTTTGAAATATATTCTGATGTATATTATCATTGTATATTGTTGTACCTCCATTAAATATATGTTTCCCTCCTTTCAGGATGTCATTATTATGTATGTTCATTGAGGTAAACCCTCCATTGAAAGATGGGGAAATAGTCCCCAAGATAAATAAACTAAAATGTATTTTTGAGTCTTCCTAGGTAGGTCATCCCCAAATATGTTACGAGTCCAACCTAGTTAGTTAAGTAAGTTACACAATGAAAGAATATAAATAGGGAGGCACCCTCCGTTTTTGGACTCTCACACTCTCTCACATGCACATTAGGAGAGATAGGTCAAGCTCTCTAAAGTAGGAAAGATAGAGAGATGCATACGATTTCTTATTCTTGGGTTTTTCCATCTTGTGATATTGTATTAGTCACAAAACTATTATGAGGAAGTTCGCAGGGTTTTCTCCTTTATGGTTTCCTAAAGGAAAATATTTGTGTATTATGTATCTTCTCTATATTATGTACCTTGATTTGCTTGTTATTATTTGAGATAAATATCCTAATCAATTTGAATTAGATTAGAAAAACTATTATCCACCCAGCAGTTGGCATTGTTTATGGGAGACGACGGATTCCAACATCAACTTTGACAAATTCCTCACCTAGACACGATGTCGACAGGTTCAACATCGAATTCGACAATTTATGAACCTTGACACAACATTGAAAGGTTTAATATCGACTTCGATCGATTTAACATCTTAACATGCATCGTTGACACCGACGATTGACGAACTACGGAAGATTGTCTCTCTTTCTTCTAGTCTCCTATGACGGTTGAAATTCTGGAACCATTTCAACTTCTCTTGTAACTGAACGTAACTGGAATATAGCCCAAGCATTCTCAACACTCTATTTAAGCATATAAATTATTGTAAAATACAAGAACAATAATGAGGTAGTAATGAAGTAACAAATATTGGTAATGAAGTAGCAAATTATGTTGTCCCCCTCATCTCCAATGATCCGGGTGCCCTAGGTGCATGATGGGGACAACAATTCGATTGTATGAACTGATTACTATTATGGAGGAAGGGTATTAATACTGAGAAAATAAGGAAATACACTACACACAGAAACATACACACAGAAACATACACACACACACACACATACAATATGAAAGAATGCAAACCAATCTCTGTTAGTTCATTACTGCCTCATTACTATTCTTGTATTTTACAACAATGTACATGCTTAAATAGAGTGTTGAGAATTCTTGGGTTGCATGCCCATGATGTTAAGTTACAAGAGAAGTTGGAATGATTCCAGAAGTTCAACCATCACATATGATTGGAATACAAAGAGACAATTTGTCATAGTTTGTCGATCATTGGTGTCGACGATGCATGTTGAGATGCTGAATCAATCGAAGTCAATATTGAACCAGTTGAGGTTTAGAACTTGTCAAAGCTGATGTTGAACCTATCATTGTCATGTCAAGGTGTGGAACTTGTCAAATTCAATGTTGGCATTCATTGTCTCTTACAAGAAATTCCAATTGCTAGGTGGATCATACCTCCTTCCTAAGAAACAAAAGTCCCCTTTGTTTGCTCGTACATATGAAAAAAATTGTTGGTTAGTTCAGTAGCAGAGTACCATTTTCCTTGTGCCAGGAGATGTTTGGATTTAGCCACCTGAAAAAAGGAATTGCATTTGTTCTTGTATGGCGTATTCGTTTTCCCACAATGGTGTCATAAGGAAGAGGCTCCTAAACATCTGGATGGATGTCTTCAGGTTCAGTTGTTTGCAAGTCATTCCATTCCAACTATGGTGCATGGTATAGTCAAAGAAAATCTACATTTAATATTTGATACAAACCCAGGCATGAAGGAATGTCAAGCAGGAAAATGTTTTCTCCAATCTGCTTAATAATAGTGTACATACCATATCACAAAGGATTCAACTTCCTGTATGGACCGATGAAGCGTTCTTTCTTGAGATGTAACCAAAACTCATCCCCAATTTTAAATGAATGAGAGATACGATGCTTATCGTGTTAGGCCTTAGATTTTGTATTAGCTTGTTGTAACATTTCCTGTGCTTAACTCTCGATGTTGTAGATTTTATCTTGAAACTTCAATGATTTTTCAAGTTCTTGTCGGTTAGAGTCAGTGTCGTTCCAATGTGTTGATGAACTAATCAAGTCGATGGGAGTTGAGGGTTGAAATACATAATAGATCTCAAATGTAATATTTTCCATAGATTTGTGCTGAGAATGATTGTAACTATGTTGTATTTATGGGATACTTTCATCCCATGTACGATGATGCTTATGGTTGTACATGTGGAGCAGTTGTACTACCAAGTGATTCAAAAATTTCATCTATCCGTCTGTTTGAGGATGGAATGTTGTTGATAATGAGAGTCTTGTGTCGAGCTATTGCCATAGATTCTTCTAAAATATACTGACAAAACTGACATCTCTGTTAGAAATAATGGTCATTGAAAATCCAGACATGTTTCCAGACATGTTCAAAGAAGAGTTGAGCAGTCTGTTGCATCATCGTAGTATTCTTACATGGAATGAGAATGGCCATTTTGGAAAATATAATCGACTACTACTAAGATCGCATCATTTTGATGTTTGGTAGTAGGATATCCCATCAAGTAGTCCATATAAATAGATTCCCATGGCAACTAGGAACCGACAAAGGTGTATACAATCCTTGTCGTTGATTCAGTGGTTTAGCGATGGAACAAAGCACACATGATCGAATGTACTTGTCGATGTAAAACTTAAGTGAAGGCGAATAAAAATAACTTTAGATGATGGCAAGGGTCTTCGCTACTTCAAATTTCCCTACAGTCTTTATGTAGTGCACATCCCAAATGATCTTTTGTTGGTGCTCACCTGTCGGTACACAAAGTTGTGCAAGATTGTAAAGCAAGGTATCTTTAAGGAAATAGTTAGTAGTGGATGACATGTTGGTTTGAAACTATCGATAAATTGCAGAAAAGTTGAAGTATACCGTATACAATTGAGTCCAAGTAGTCGTGTCGTATCCATTCATGCTCATAATTATAAAAAGGAGAGTAATGGGTGGTCAACTTAGATATTCAACTTCAACATTGGGTTTACCTTTCTGATGCTTAATTACCAACTAGAATTGTTTCAGGTAATTAATACACTTGAGTTGTCAATTTTTTTGTAACTTCGAATGGGATTGGGAAAATGTAAAGGTTTATGGCCAGTAAGAATGACCATCTACTTTCCAAGAACGTAATGTATCCATTGCTTAAGGGATTTCACAATGGCATACAGTTCATTTTCATACGTCGAATACATTCTGATGATATTGTTAAAGGTATCAGAAGGAAAAAATATTGGGTGACCAAACTGAGTGATTACGGTGCCTAGATCATATTCTGACGCACCCATCTAAATATCAAAAGGCTGATGCAAATCAGGTAGCACAAGTATTGGTGCAGTACATAGCTTGTGTTTGAGCTACTCAAAATCTTGTTGTTATGTCGATGCCCATTTGAAGACAGTTTTCCAATTTCCATTAGTTAAATGTTTCAAAGGCTAGGTGTTGTTTAGGGAAATTATACCTTATGACCTAAGGGTTTGGGGTCACCAACATACTAAATTTAAACTTGTAGAAATTTAGCTATATGAGAACTTGACAAAGAAATAGGGCAGAATGTTAATGTACCTTGCTTATAAAGGTTGGTCCTAGCTTTCTCCTTCAATTCAAATGCTTCAACAACTTCTAGGGATATCCACACCTGCCAAAGAGATAGACACCTTCCCACAATATATTATATGTTATATAAGAGATCAATGAAATATTATGATTGTAATAAGATAACAAGATAATTCAAAAATCATAACATATAAGAATACTAGTGCACCAATTTAGAAGAAAGTCTCTCTTTATTAATAATCAATGATGAAAGTATTAATTCTATCATAGCAATCTTTGAGGAAAAACACAGAATCACAAGAGATTCAAGACAAATTGGACATGAAATGATGGAATGATACTAAAATAGAAGGTTGCAGCTCTGTATAATCAACAATAGAATGAGTAGTACAATACAATGTCATGCAGAATGCATGTTTTCCAAGCCAATTTGAATTCACAAGGAGGTCATTCGAATTGCATGGATGGGTGTAGCTTAACTGATTTCTAGCAACACTAGACACACTTAGGTAACCGCTAATCTAGCCATGTTTGACTCACACTGAGTCCTAACTGAATTGGAGTGCAATAGATGATTGAGTCTAACTGAATGTAACTCAGACACATGTCATTGCATGCCAAATAGTAGGTGGTAGCGCATCACTAACTCTAAGTAGCTTCGATGAAGTTAACTGAAGTGATATTGGTCAACAAAGGCAGTTGGAGGCACATTGGTGTTAGCTGGAATATTTCACCTCCTGTGAATAGCAAGGTGTTCCACTGGTCTAAATGGTTCAGATCTAGAACAAACAGAGGACAGAGGTTGAAGACTCTCCCTAGACGCTGTAGATATATGCAATACAAGGCTTTGATAGTTCACCTATGTACATGAAAAAAATATCAACACGAAACGAATCAAAGCAACCAGAATATGATCTACTAATCTATGCTAGTGACTAAGGAATATAGCAACATATATATGTGAAATCACAACAACAACATCATATGTGGGATAGAAATCAACTTGCATTAGAAATATGAATAAGTCTACAACCAAGCCTTAGTGCTGACATGCATCTCCATGAAACCAACTCTTCATCCCCAAAAGCTCTGAATCTAGCTCTCTATGCTCTTGGGCCAAGAATCAATCCAACAGCATAACAATACCTTCAATGTTCTCTCCTTAGCCATGGCAATGAGTTCATATTTATAGGGCTTTAATGGATAGAGATGGTTGAGAAATTAGTGGTTGAGGTGGCCTCTAAGATCCTAGGATGAGGGATCTCGAGCTCAACCAACCCACATCAGTAGGGATAAGGCAGTACACGAGGCTTATCATCTAGAAGCCTTGAGAAACTTCTCTTTTTCCTTTTTTACCCAGGGTACCATGCTTCTCCTTATATGACAGAGCGGTTCTGGTAATAACCGCCTATGGACCAAGGGCAATGGGTGGTGGTACCACTTGTGGACAACCGATGAAAGGCGGTGCGAGCAAGGGTACCACTCCTGGATAAAGGGGCATGCGCGGTGCTGGGAATTTGTATGACAGATTGATGAAGAATAATTTAGTTTCCACTCCAGAAGCTGGGATTTAGGGCAAGTAGGTATGTCAAATGTCTTATCACATGATGGTGACAAGATTTTGGTATAAAAGGATGCCCCCCAAATCATGAGTCTTAGAGTGATACGATAAACAAGAGCTTTGAGAACAAGTCATTGCCAGGAGATGAAAATGTCAGCTCAATCGGAGTATGTAGTCCAGTAGGCATCTGTAGTACATCAGTATGTTGACTCATAGCCACAAGTAACCAAACTCATAGCTGCAGACCAATACAAGGCAGATCCATGAGTGGAATAAACAAGCATGGCTACTAGAATAGAGTGTAGATCCATGTGATAGAGGACTCAAACTTGGACATAGCTACTAGACATACAATGTAGATCTATGTCATACAGATGCAAATTTGAGCATAGCCATGACGATACAAATGTGTGTACATGCTATATATACAAAACTCCATCGCAACCTGGGGAAAAATCAATGAGCGCTTTTAAACAAATGCCGAGGGTCTTTGTCTTGTTTCCACAAAGTAAAATTCTATCCATGTGATTACAATGATCTGAATTTGAACATGGTAGAAACCACTTGATTATCGGCCAATGATGTGAACCATTAACAAGTGCAAGGGAGATCACCATTAATGTCAATGATTCCCAAGGTACCCTAGTACAATCTACTGAGTGTGAATAAAGGCCCTGATGTCGAACACCCAGTTGATTCTATCGATCAAAGGTCAATGATGTGAACCTATGTCGAGAGCGAGATAATCTGTCATTAAGGCTTACAGATCTCAAGGTACTAAGTTTTTGTTTCTAAGACTATTTCCTAGATGATGAGCTAATGTCGACGGGAATAGTCTCGTTGAAGGAGGGCCATGATGAGTCCCACATAGACGATACGAAACTTGAAACATAGTTCTGGAATGATGTGAATGTAGTAACCATATGAATAACTCAAAGATACTAACACAAAGATTGTGTAGACTGCAGAGCTAAGACTTCTTTAGATCCCCTTTGAACATCGGGCGACATTACAAAATGACTTGGTAGCATGACTAGACAGGACAGATACATAATACGATAGTGGACAATGCATTCTTTTGAAAGACTCAAAGGATTGACATGACTCATGAAAGTGGATCGTCACAGAGATTAGCTGAATACCCAATTGAATAACATGATTGTGTAGACAAGTGCCATGTTCAAAGATAACGACAAACAACTGCCATTATTTACAAAATGATTCCCTTCCCATTTTCCCCATCATGATCGATGAGTGCCTCTTTTCGGTTTTATGAGTTCAAAGAGGGTAACAAACACTCGATATAGCTTTTCAGAAGAAAAGTCCAGTCTCAAATGTTTTACGAACCTGAGAGAGGAGAGGTTCATTCCCAAAATGGGTCTCTCAATATTTAATTTAATGAGTCCACTGAAAGAAAACTTGGAATTGTTCATGTTTAGAGAGTCTGAACGAATACGGAAGAAAACTCCATGGGGGTCCTTTTTCGTATGATTTAGTCTCTAAGGCCCAAAAAAGTGTAAAATAATACCTTAGAGAACTCTTCCAGTCATGATTGGCTAGAGTGTTCCTTTCTCATAAATAGTCCTATCTGAACTAAGAAAGAGATAACCTAGCGTCAGACGGACGACTCTTCAAATACTTTAACGAGCGTGAAGAAGAAAAGATCGCTCGACAATCTTTTCGTATTTAGGGAGCCTGAAAAGAGTTTAAAGAGAACCCCATTAACATTTTTTATGTTTGAATCTAGAGCATGAAAAAGTAATAAACTAAGCTCAAACCACTTTTCATGTTTTTAACCAAAGCACGAAAAATGAAAAGTAAGCTCAACACCATCTTACTGTTTCTAACGAGCTCGAAGATTAGTTAAAAGAATGCTCAGGGATTGGTTTCATTTTTACGCAAGATCGAAACCAATGGGTAAAGTATGCTTGAAAATCCCATTAACATGATATATAGAGGTTGGAATCTTGCCCCCAGCATGATTGCTAGCGAAGCTTACCCCATGGGGTATTCACATAGTGAAATTGTGTCATCGTGCCTTCGTTCATGGGATATTAAAGAATACCCCTAATTTCACTAGATATTGAAAATTACTTACAAAAATCATTTTGTTTAGCCCCCCTCCCAATACATATTTAAAATTAAAAAACCCCTATTTTTACAATATATTCCTTATTTTTATTAAAAAGCCCTTTTTTACCCCCAAATACCTATAAACCCCCCATACCCTATTCCCTTCCCCCCAATACCTACAAATTGACCTTATTTTCGACAATTAAAAACCTCCCAATATGAATGAACGTGATAAGATATTGCTCAACAAGGTCAATCCCCCATGGCTTACCCCTAGCATGGTTGCTAGCGGCTCGACATGCCCCCAAGCTTTGTTTTATCTGATGATTCTTCTTCCATACCCAACCTAAAAACCTGGTTACTAATGTGAAAATGTTCTCCAGGGGGATAGGAAGAATGAGAATCGGGCATGCAAAGGTTCAAGTTCTAACACTAAAGGGAAGACTTAACTCAAGGGAAGGGGATCAGTTTCATTTTTACTCAAGCTTGAAATGGAAGGTAACTATGCTTGGAACATGGTTTCATTTTTATGCAATCTTGAAACCAAAAGGTAAACTATGCTAAAGGAAACCTCCTTCATTTTTCAACGAGCTTGAAATAGAAAATGAACTATGCTCAGGAATGATTTCATTTTTATGCAAGCTTGAAACCAAAAGGTAAAATATGCTTAAGGAAATCCATTTCATTTTTTAACGAGCTTGACATAGAATGGGAACTTTGCTTAGTACATGGTTTCATTTTTATGCAAGCTTGAAACCAAAAGCGTAAACTATGCTTAAGGAGTGGTTTTATTTTTTAATGAGCTTGAAACCAAAAACGTAAACTATGCTCTAGACATGGTTTCATTTTTATGCAAGCTTTAAACCAAAAGCGTAAACTATGCTTAAGGGCATCCGTTTCATTTTTTAATGAGCTTGACACAGAATGGGAACTTTGCTCAAGACATGGTTTCATTTTTATGCAAGCTTGAAACTAAAAGTGTAAACTATGCTTAAGGAGTGGTTTTATTTTTTAACGAGCTTGAAACCACAGGGTAAACTATGCTCTAGACATGATTTCATTTTTATGCAAGCTTGAAACCAAAAGCGTAAACTATGCTCTAAAACCTGCTCCTACCCAACATGATATCCAGAGGTTGGTAGGTAGCCCCCTTACATAAGAAGCTAGCAACTTAACTCTAGTATGAAGTCCAGAGGTTGGAGCCATGCCCGCCATTTTACCTATGATGGGAAGAATCTAACTAGAAGGGGAAAGAGCCACAAGAAGATGTGGCACATTCAGGGTAGTCTGATTACTAGGAGTCACACGATGATTAGGTGTAACAAAGGAAAGCCGATCAATGGTCACAATCTTCCCATCATGGGGAAAATGCATAACTCTAAAGAGTGTGGACACAACAGCCTTCATGGCATAAACATAATCATGTCCAAGGAGCAGATTGAAATCTAAAGGACCTTGGACCACCATAACATCAATACATATAGTTTTCCCTCCTAATCTAATAGGTAAATGAGGAAGGATCCCTAAAGGTTCAGTAGGCCTTCGATCAAAAACTAGTATCTGATTGGTGGTTGGCACAAGCTAAGGAGAACCTAAAGATTACCAATTAGTTGAGGATAGAATACTAATAGAAGCCCCTTCATCAACAATAGTGTGAAGTATCCTCCCAGTAATAACATTCACAACTATCCGGAAAGGAACACTCGAATGAAGACGAGACTCTGTTAGGTGTTAGTTTTTCAACATTAAGCTAGCATTATTAGGATCTTTAACTGAGAGAATAAAAAGTACAACAATCAAACACAAGAGACAATGAACACAATGTTTTTCCTTGGGGAAACCATAAAGGAGGAAACCTCGCAACTTCCTCAGAGATAGAATAAGCACCAAAACAGTAAGTGATCTCCCAACAGCAGTAATCTTCTTCTTAACTAGCCCCAGTGTCTTCTCCTTCCTCAACTATGCACTACACTTGAGTGTGGATGAGTTTTGTGATAAATAGAGACTCCAATTCTCTATTTATACTAATCCCGACATGACTAAAACCCTACCAGGGCCGACCTCTACTAGGAGAGTCTAATAACCCTAGTGCCCCGGAACTGCGGGGACTTTAACCCTTAGAAAATCGAAGGGTCACTCATTATGACTTGACATGACTTATTTACATTATTGATCCTCCCTATAGGAACATCGGGGCATGACAATATGACTCAATTAAATTATAGATACATCCCGGAATAAACATTGGGTTACAATACGTAAGATATATAGATGAATACATTTCGAAGTTACAAATACATCAACACTCCCTCTTAACTAGGAAGGTATTATTTCGACACAATTTTCAGCACTGGTCTTCTTCTCTGTATCAACTGGATCATCTCTTCATCTGCATCTCAGGTCTTCTGAGTCTTCAATTCATATTCATCTTCAAGTCATCGGATCTGAATCATCTCTCGATCTGGATCATCATGGTACATCATCACTGGATCTGGATCATCACTCGATCTGGATCATCAATGGATCTCGATCATCACTCGATCTGGATCATCACTACTGGATCATCATCATTGGACCTCGATCATCACTTGATCTGTATCATCATTGGCTATCATCACTTGATCTCGATCATTACTCGATCTGGATCATCCCTGGTGCTATCTCATGATTCTTCTCATCACAGGAAGTTCTATAGAGCCAACCCTTTTTCATGTTGGTTGTAGGCCTAGCCTCCATGTAGGTCTTCTTCAACACTTATATTTGACCTACTCATCAGAAAGGCATAGTACTCACATCCATCCAGGTTGGAACACATCCTGCTCACAATGATGGAAGAGTTTTGCACTTCCATCCAGGCCGAAACCACATCCTTCTCACAATGATGGAAGAACTCTGTTCTTTCACCCAGGCCGAAACCACATCCTGCTCACAATGATGGAATATTTCCTCACTTTCATCTAGGCAAGAACCACATCCTACTCACAATGATGGAAGAACTCTGTTCTTCCACCCAGGACAGAACCACATCCTGCTGGAGATCAAATAAAGCAATCCTGTGTCGCACTGAGTACAGCTGAAGTACAGTATGTCGCAGCTTGTTCAGCTAGTTGTGATTCTCTTCTAGAGCTCCATATCTTTCCACACCTTGGATAAGTTCTCATACCCAAGCAGGTTTCCTCTTATGAGGATTCTTCTCCAAAGGTGGATCTAAAGGTCTTTGTGGTTCTTCAAATTCTTGATCTTCTTCTTGAGTTTCTTTATTCATGGTTGTGTCATGAGTTCTGGGTGCTTCTGCTTCTGCTTCCTCAGGTTCTTCAGCAGGTCTTTTTCTAGATTTGTTTTAAGTTGTGTCTTCATCAAAAGTAACATCCCTGCTGATTTCAATCTTCTTGTATCCTGAGAAATATATTCTGTAAGCCTTCGATCTTTCAGAGTATCCAACAAATACACCCTTCTTTCCTGAAGGATCTAATTTTGTCCTCTTCTCTTTTGGAATGTGTATGTATACTGGGTAGCCGAATATTTTGAGATGGCTGGCTTCTATTTTCTTGCTGGAGAAGACTTCTTCAGGAGTCTTGTTCTCAAGTACTCTATGTGGAGTACGGTTCTATACATACACCGCTGTTCTGGCAGATTCCGCCCAAATATGCATAGGAAGATCTTGATCATGAAGCATGGCTCTTGCAGCTTCCATGAAAGTTCTATTCTTTCGTTCTGCAATCCCATTCTATTGTGGATTATAAGGAGTGGACAACTCCCTCTAAATCCCTGATTCTTTGCATAGCTCTTTGAATTCATTTGAAGTGAATTCTCTGCCATTATCTAATCAAAATGTCTTAATCTTCTTTTCAGTATGGTTTTCGATCAAGGCTTTGAATTCCTTGAACTTACTGAATACTTCGTCTTTGTTCTTCATGAAGTAAACCCATGTCTTCCTAGAAAAATCATGAATAAAATAAAGATAGTATGCATACCTGCTTAGTGAGTTTGATGACATAGGACCACATACATTGGAGTGGATGATTTGTAGTATTTCTTTGGATTTTCTTTCGCTGTTTGGAAATGTCTTCTTTATATTCTTTCCTTTCTCACATCCTTTGCAGACACCATCATGTTTTTCTTGGAATTATGGAAGACCTTCAACAACTTTGCTTGCAATAGGTAGTGCTCTGTAATGCACATGTGCAAGCATTCTATGCCAACGATCATTTGGCTCTACTGTGTCATGGATCAAGGCTTGTTTTGGATGGCCCTTCAATTTGTACAAACCTCCTTCTTGTTCTCCAATCACTATTGCATCATCGATAGTCTTACCTCTTGGCCACATGATGACTTGACCAATAATGAATGCTACCCTCATTCCTTTTGCATCCAATGCTGATATGGAGAGAAGGTTCTTCTTGAGTCCTGGCACAAACAATACTTCTTTCATTGTTAGATATTTACTAGAGTCTAGTTTATATGAAGATTCCCCACTACCTTTTATTGGATATTGGTAGTCATCTCCTAGCTTCACCTTGTGAGGTGATTCATGTTCTGACTGTATTACAAAGGATTCCTTGAATCCTGTCATATGTTTGGAAGCACCACTATCTATAAGCCAATCATCACTACCATGAGTAATGTTACTTGTGAGAGCAAAGATCAGAACATATTCATCCTCGCTTGAAGAATATTCACTTTCATATCTGGATCTCTTCTTGGATGGTTCATCATCCTTTGCAGCATGAGCATGATGTCTTCTTTTGTTCCCCTTCTTCTTATGAGAGTGGTTCTTGTTATTTGGACAGTCTTTCACAAAGTTCCCTATCTCATCACATGTATAACATCTTATCCTAGATAGGTCCTTTCTATTGTTATCTCTATGATGAGGATTCTTACCCTTGAAATTATGAGGTTTTATTCTACCTCTATTGGAGTGAACTGTGAGAGCTTGATCTTCACTTCCCATCTTCTCTTCTTGAGCTGCTATCCGAGCTTCTTCTTGAGAGAACTCTTCCCATAGTGTGCTGAACTTTACTAGCTTCTTTCTAGCACAGATTCCTTGGATGAAAGAATCCCATGACCTAGGAAGGCCATTCAATGTTGTCATCACAATCTCTACATTCTCCACTTCTTCATCTACAGCTTCTAATTGTTATTTGATCTGAGAAACCCTTGTGAAGTAATACTAGATGGTCTCTGCATTCTGAATCTTCACATTCTTCAGTTGATTCCTCAGAGTCATCTTCTAGTTTATGTTTTTCCCTTCAAACAATTTGGTTAGGGCATCAAACATAACTTTAGGTGTCTTAAGAGAGGACACCTGTGGGATAAGGTGATACTTGATAGAATCAGTAATGATCCTCTTGGACATAGCCATCTTCTTCTTATGTAAGGCCTTAGCCTCATCTCCCTCTGGAACTAGAACCTCCTCATGGATGTAGGAGTCTAACTCATTCTCTTCCAGGACCAGGGAGATCCTATACTTCCAGGCTCAGACGTTATCATCTCCCTCAAGCTTTTCATCAAGCTTGGTATGATGAGACATCTTAACAGAGAACCTCAAATGGAAATACAAAATATTTTAGATCTTACCAGGTTCAAGATGTCGGATCTGAAACTTGAGCTGAAATCCTGTAGAGCTGGTTTAGAAGCATATTAGGGTTTTGCTTTTCCAGAGTTCTGTCCACCCAAATGCCTTGAAATTTGTCCCTAACTTTGATTTTGGGGAGGAGATCAATCCAGGCCTCGGCTCACTGAAAAATTCCTCTTCTGTGAAAAGCCCTAATTTTTGGCAGTAGTGTTCGGTCCAAAACTGAAAAACCCCAAAATTGGATTCTGCTTCGACAGAAAGATGTGCCCTAAGGAGGAGATTTATTCCACCTTACTTTTTCTGAAAATATGTGGAGGAAGATCCACAAACTAGGAAGCCCTAGTTCCCACAGCTGCACAATGTCTTCTTCTCAGGTTAGCTCTGATACCATGTTAGTTTTTCAACATTAAGCTAGCATTATTAGGATCTTTAGCTGAGATAATAACAAGTACAACAATCAAACAGAAGAGATAATGAACACAGTGTTTTTCCTCAGGGAAACCATAAAGGAGAAAACCCCACAACTTCCTCAGAGATAGAATCAGCACCAAAACAGTAAGTGATCTCCCAACAACAGTAATCTTCTTCTTGACTAGCCCCAGTGTCTTCTCCTTCCTCAACTATGTGTTACACTTGAGTGTGGATGAGTTGTGTGATAAATAGAGACTCCAGTTCTCTATTTATACTAATCTCGACATGAGTAAAACCCTACCAGGGCCGACCTCTACTAGGAGAGTCTAATAACCCTAGTGCCCCGAAACTGTAGGGACTTTAACCCTTAGACAATCGGAGGGTTTATCACTATGAATTGACATGACTTGTTTACATTATTGATCCTCCTTATCGGAACATTGGGGCATGACAATATGACTCAATTACATTATAGATACATCCCAAAATAAACATCGGGTTACAATACATAAGATATATAGATGAACACATTCCAAATTTACAAATACATCAACATTAGGTTACTCCAGTCAAAGGAAATAACCTCACTACTTGGAGAGGGTTCTGTCAAAACAGACAAAATTTCCTCTTGTCGAGAACAATTAGAACGAAGAATAAAAACTTCAGTAGGTTTTGGTTCATTCTCTACTGGAAGAGAAGAACAAGACAAAGATTTGGTTAAAGAGACTACTTCAGTCTTAACACTCTCTGATAAAAGAGTGGGATCAGGTGGAAATGACACCGACTCGACCACTTTAACTTCACTCTCGAAAGGAAGAGTGGGATCAACCAAAGATAAATCTGAATCGACCACTTGGTCAACCAGCGAGGAATCAAGGGATAACTTACTATCACTTGTTGGAATCACCTGTTTATGATCAGTAATATTTTCCAACCAATGCGAAGCTTCATCCATGCTTGGACAAAGAAAAGTATGATGCATATCCTTGCATATCAAACAAGGATACAAAACATTACCCTTACGACCTTTTACCAATGGGTCACTGGTTGAGGGAGTATCGTCAACATGATGGTTAGAGGTTGATGACAAAAATGATTTGGATCTTTTAGACCACTCTTCTTGTACATGGGAGAGACTGGGACACTCCTTAAGAAGGTGGTTCCCCTTGCAAAGCTTATAAGGGAACTTGGGCTTTCCAAGCGTTCTCTTAGAACGAGCACCATCAAGAGTAGATGGTTGCTTCTTTTTCTCTTTCTTATCCTTCTTATTTTTACCCTTCCCTTTCTTCTTCTTCTTATCCACATGACTACTAACCATAGAGCTTTGGTCAAGCGAAGAAGAATAAAGGGGTGGAAGAACAACCAATTAAGAAGGAGAGGGATTAGGTTGAGGTGGATCGTCTCCCAGAGGAGAGGTGAAATTTGAGACATTAGGTGTAATAGGAATTATCAGATTAAACAGCCAGACTGGTAATCCTATAGTTAATCCAGGAAGATTTAGAGCGGCAATAAAGGGAGGACCAATACCTTCACTTGGAGGGAATACAAAAGGTACACCTTGGAAAGGGACTTCTTGAGTGGTAGTCCTAGATGAGGATGCCATCTCTAAGCTCTCTAATAACCCCCTATCTACCATGCACAAGCATGTACTACTCAAACTAAAAGCAACAAGCAAACATGTGAAAGGAGTGGATAAGAGTCAGGAACCTCACAGGACAGGCCAAAAATATAACTCAGATGGTTTGAGGATTCCTAAAAGGGTCTCCCGATATACGCAAGGTACGAGGGATCTCAAATCAGTAGTAGTGCTGTCTAATGCATAACCGTACACAAGGGGCCTTCCAATATACAATCCAATACGTGAAGTACCTTTCTATATACCTCAAGGGTACGCAAAAGGTCGTTCGATATACTGATGGTATGTGGAAGAACCGCATGAGTCCTGGGATGTAATGATGACAAATAATGACAGCTCCTATGCTTAATGATGCCCAAACATGCCTCTAATGTATCACTCAAATTGCTAAAAGTTTTAACCTAGTACTTCCGTTAATTTTATCTTGTGCGTTTAGGTGGAACCATGGAGTGAAAACTTGAATTTAAAGAAGATGCACACTGATCTATATGATAGTGCAAGTTTGCCTCTTCAATGAAATGCTACGTAAGAGAGAGAGAGAGATTTACTTTTCTTCCCAAAAATGCACACCCAAATGCAAATGCAATATTATCTTTTCAAATGAAAAGTGAAATATCAATGCACCCCAAACAATCTTTAAAGCAAATAAGAATGATATCTAGAGAACATATAACATAAATAAAAATGTTTCCTATCTTTTCATGCTTGAAAAAGACGCATAAAAACTCAATGGAAAGATGATTTCACTAACGTTTCCAAACAAATCTAACTCTAATGCATGCAAAGTTGAAAATAGATGCTTCTTCTCAATGAAAGTAAGATCTAAAATTTCAAAAAATCATGCACAAAACAAGAAGAAAATCGTTCAACAAACTTGTGAATAAAGAAAAAGAGAGAGAAAACTAAAACTTCTCTTTGAAACAGACAAGGAAATGAAGAACCAATCTTTCCTACCAAGCACTGAAAAAATAAGCATGCGGAAGGACAAGAATCACCCAAGCAAAGAAAGACTCAAAACAACATGGATCACTCATGCATTCCAAGTCCAAAACAAACCAAAGCCTACACATGAAAATGAAATGTATATTTCCAATTCCAATGAATAATATCTACAGAAAAGAGCAAGAGGTTTCAAGCAAAGAAAATAAAGTAAACTCCAATGCAAGAAACATAAACTCTCTTTGAATGCAGAAAGAAAACAACAATCAAAGCAGCCATGAGGGAGCATTTGTTTTCAAAACTACACTTCATTTTCAACAAAACGTAAGCCAAAAACACACAAAAATAAAAATAAAAAGTCTGGAACAGGGCGTACCTGGCACCACGCAGATAAAGCTACTGACAGGCGGTTTTAAGGCAGAACCGCTCCTTGCTCTTTGGATTCAGGCGGTGGCACTGCGTATGGCTAACTAGACTCAGGCAGTGGCACCACTCCTTGCCAACAGAACATGTGTGGTTCCCTGTAGATGACCAAAACACAAGAAGAACGAAGGATCCAGTTAGAAAAAGGATAAATCAAGGCAAATACCGTTGAATTGAGTATGGAAACAGAGCACAAAAGACTGAAATGACTCAGATCTGAATAGATCTGGAAATTTCAAAACCAAATAATGCAAGTTAGAAAGTAGATTTGACTAAAAAGAGTTGAAGAAAATGGAGCCTGGATTTGGACAAGAGTTGCAAACTAAGGAAGATCAGAACGACTGATACACTAATCCCTAGCCGAGTCGCCAAATTTGTTAGCTAGAATATTTCACCTCCTGCGAATAGCAAGGTGTTCCACTTGTATGAATGGTTCAGATCCAGAACAAATAGAGGATATCGGTTGAAGACTCTCCCATAGACGCTGTAGATATCTAGAATACAAGGCTTTGATAGTTCACCCGTGTACCTGCAAAAAATCTCAACGCGAAACAAATCAAAGCAACTAGAATATGATCTACTAATCTATGCTAGTGACTAAGGAATCTAGCAACATATATATGTGAAATCACAACAACAACATCATATGTGGGACAAAAATTAACTTGCATTAGAAATATGAAGAAGTTTACAACCAAGCCTTTGTGTTGACATGCATCTCCATGAAACCAGCTCTTCATCCCCAAAAGCTCCGACTCTACCTCTCTATGCTCTCTCCAAATGATCTTGGGCCAAGAATCAATCCAACAGCATAACAATACCTTCAATGTTCTCTCCTCAACCATGGCTATGAGCTCATATTTATAGGGCTTTAATGGATAGAGATGGTTGAGAAATTAGTGGGTGAGGTGGCTTTTAAGATCCTAGGATGAGGGATCTCGATCTCAACCAACCCACAGTAGTAGGGATAAGGCAGTACATGAGGCTTATCATATAGAAGCCTCAAGAAACTTCTCTTTTTCCCTCTTTACTTACGGTGTCGCACTTCTCCTTGTATGATAGAGCGGTTCTGGTAATAACCGCCTATGGACCAAGGGAAATGGGCGTTGGCATCACTTGTAGACAACCGATGAAAGGTGGTGCAAGCAGGGGTACCGCTTCTAGATAAAGGGGCATGCACGGTGCTGGGAATTTGTATGACAGATTGATGAAAAATCATTTAGTTTCCACTCCATAAGCTGGGATTCAGGGAAAGTAGGTATGTCAAATGTATTATCACATGATGGTGACATGATTTTGGTATAAGAATTATCTAACTCCAGTTCATCCCAATCAGCCCAAAATAGACAATTGCATGATGGAGGTGCCTTTACAACTCAACTTAATTGATTGGTAGGTGAAAAAACAATTAGTTAGCAATTAGGTGCACTTATGACACTCAGATCAGCCTAGAATTTCTCCTTGTTTGAATGAGGAAGCCTAGTTAGCCTCCCTGATTGAAGGAGAAGGCTTAGTTGGCCTCCTTGATTGAAGGAAGGCATGGGTGTACTCAAGCTGATGTCATAGTGTGCTCATCTAATGCTGATTAAGTCAATTAAACTTAGGATAGTAAGTAAATAGGCCAAAATTGACCAAATAAGTGTGTATGTTGGGTAAATGAATCCAACACCCGCTGTTAAGCTATACTCAGGAGGTGTAAAATAAAATGCATGAAATTCTAGGGCCCCAACAACAAAGGCCATAGGTCACCTTGTACAAAAATGTAACTCTAACATTTCTCAAAATAAATCTATATTAGAAAAGAGGGAAAACCCCGTGGGAACAAAACTCCCCCTCAAGCTGAACACTGAAGAAGTAACTAATCACCATGATGAACTCACCCCCAATAGTGAATAGAGGTAAGTGAAAAATTTCTTTGTAAAGCTGTTAGTGAAGATATATGCAATCTACTCATCTATAGGGAAGTATTGTAGAACTATGGTCCTGTCATGCACCAACTATTTGATGTAGTGCATGTGAATATCTATATGTTTGGTCCTCTTCCTGGTAACTGGATAGTAATTTTATTGTCACAAAATATGACTGTGGACAAAGTACTACCAATCTCAAACTCTGAAATAATTCCTTGCAGCCAAACAGCTTGGATGCAAACATTCACTGCTCCCCTGTACTCAGCTTCTGCTGAAGACAATGAAATGGCAGCCTTTTTATTGCTGGAATAGAAAATGGGGCCACCAAAAAACCTAAATACATACCCATAAGTAGACTTATGATCTATATAATCCCCTGCCCAATCTGAATCTGTATAACCAACCAACTCGAGCTCAGAGTCTACAACATAGTGAATGTTGCAGGTCTCAATGCCCTAAATATACTGGACGATCCTCTTGGCTTCATTCCAATGGAGCTCATGAGGCTGATGCATCTATATTGATACATCATTTATGTCATAACAAATACCAGGCCGAGAATGTCTCAAGTAAATAAAGCTACCAATTGACTGGCGGTAGATAGTGCAATCCATGGGTGGAGTTTTTTTTCCCTCTTCAAGGCTGATTCTTGAGAGGAAACGGAATGGTGCATCCTTAAATTCAGCCATGTTAAAATTAAATAATAGTTCTGAAATGTATTTATACTGAGTTACCATTATCCCATCAAAATTTTGTGCAATTTTGAGCCCCAAAAACTATTTCAGCAGGCCCAAATCACTCAGCTCAAATGCATCATGAAGGGAATTTTTAATGAATGAAATGGAAGCAAGTGTGCTACCAGTAATAAAGAGATCATCAAAATATAAAAAAATGATAATTAAATGAGCATAATACTTCTTTATATACAAATTTGGATCATACGTACACCTTTGGAAGTTTTGTGAAAGTAGAAGGCATCCATCTTGGCATACCATGATCTTGGGGCCTGTTTCAACCCATATAATGAATTCTGAAATTTGCAAAAAAAAGTAGGATCTGAAATGTACCCATATGGATGCTTAATGTATATCTTCTCATGAATATATCCATGTATAAATTCACTCTTGAAATCCATATGATGCACTCCCAGTGCTTGGATTCCGCAATGGCCAAAACTAGGCGGATGGAGTCCATCTTTGCCACTGGTGCAAAGGTCTCATGGTAGTCCACTCATTGGACATGGGAGAACCATTTTGAAACCATCCTTGCATTATAATTTCAGGTTTTTACATTAGCAGCAACCTTTTTTTAAAACACCCACTTGCATTAAACTAATTGCCTCCCAAGTGGAAGGGAAACTAGCTCCCAAGTAGCATTTTTCCAAAGAGAATTAAACTCTTTGTCCATGGAAGATTTCCATATCGGATATTTCCGAGCATGGTAGTAAGACTTAGGATCTGAAAAAATAATTAAATAACATGTCTCAAACAGTAAATCATCATGGAAAGAGATCGCAATACCCGCTCTTTGAAATTCAGACTGGGTTCTTTTTGGATCTGCAGGATTTCCAATGTTTTCCCTGGCAGAAGAAAGTGTCTTCTTGGCCCAAGTTGGGAGATTTGTTTGCACTTAAGAATCTGATATTTCTTTCTCATTTATATCATATATCATTTCTGTAAAATCATATTCATCACTCTCACTTTTATCACCCAATATGTCAGCAGAGCAAGAAGGAAAATCAACAGAATTTTCTTCAACTAGCTCTACCTCTTGGGGAGGCTCATAAAACCGAACACTTCTTTCGATGATTTTTTTTTTGTTCTGATATTCATAAGCTTGAATCCCTTGTATTATTCTATATATCCAATAAATAAACATTCAACACTTTGTGGTTGCAAATATTTCCTTTTGTCAGACGGAATCTGGGCCCATGCAGTGGATCCAAACACCCTGAAATTTGACACATCCGACTTGTGTCCAAAATATGCTTCGAAAGGTTTCTTAAATTTCATGTAGGAGTGGAGAAATATATTTTTAATGTATACATAAACATCCATGGCCTCATACCACAAAGTTTCATCCAATCCTTTTGCTTCCAGCATGCATATGGTCATCTTCTTGAGAGAGCGGTTTTTCCTTTCCGCTATACCATTTTGCTGAGGGGTGTAGGGAACGAAATGTTGGATCTTGATCCCACTGTCAGAACATATATAAATAAATTCAGAACTGATATATTCCCCTCCATTATCATATTGGAAATATTTGATCTTTCTCTCAGATGCATTCTCAACCAGTGCTTTCAATTCAATGAATTTCTCCAACACTTTAGATTTTTTCTTGATGAAGAAAACCCAAGTGTATCTAGAAAAATCATCTATGAAGGTGAGAACATACTGGGATCCATTCCTGGATGTGTTTGGCATAGGTCCTGTAATATCATAATGAATTAGCTCCAAAATAATCTTTTCTTGATTTTCCTTCCCCCGATCAAACTTGTGCTTAGGGTGTTTACCGACATACAACCCTTGCAAATTCCTTTGGTAGATTTGATGACTGGGAGGCCTTCAACCATGGAATTTTTCTGAATATTTTGCAAGTATTTGAAGTTCAAGTGACTGAACCTCTCATTACAAATCCTTCTGACCTCATTTCCATGACTTAGAAGAGCGGTGGGATTTGCATCCACCAGAAAATGGGAAAACTCATAGGATTTTGCATCATGATTTAATAAGCCTTTTGTAACAAGTTTACCAGATGTAATTTCATTGATTTTTACATTATTGTGGCTGAAGGTTAATCTCTTGGGAACTATGGTATGATTCATTTGATATACACTTAGGAGGTTGGAGGCCAAGGAGGGTACATATAGAACATTGAAACAGGTGCCATGTTCAAGATTTACTGTACCTTGTCCCTTCGAAATAATGGTAGAATCATCTTCCATGTTGATGGGGATGCTTTTGTCAGTGTCTATGGAGGAAAAATAATATTTTCTTTCCATCATGTGATTCGAAGCTCTAGAGTCTATGAGGAGACCACTGGGCTTCGAGGTGCTTTCCATGAGAGCATGACTTCTTTCTTGGTGGAAATCCCAATCTTGGTTATCTTTCTTCCAAATGTTCTCCGGAAGATTGATGTTGTTTCTCTCAAGAAGATAGGTCAACTCATCAATTTTCTTCTTCATGCAATCATGTTCAGGGTGGAAGCCCTTCCCACATTAGGAACACTTGACTTTCTCCTTTCCTTAGGTTCCCTTGTTCTTATGTTTCTTTGAGCCGAAAGGCTCTTCTTGCTGGTTCTTTTCTTTAGGATTTGGAGCATCAAATTTAGCCTTTGAATTCTTCTGCTTCCATTTTCCCTTCGAATTGTTTGACCCTAAATCAAATAGAGCTTGATCTTTTGAGGATATGAGGATCCCCATCAGGACAAGCTTTTCATGCTTGTTTGTAATGGTTTTGATGAAGGCATCAAGAGAAGGAATTTTCCAGTTTGGGATTGTTAGCTTCCCTATGTGGAATGTTGAAACAAAGATAGAATAGTCTGGACCAAGTTTAGAGAGGATAGCTAGGATGAGATGATCATCATCCTTATCCACCTTGTACTACTTTAGCTGGAGCACCAAATGTTTGAATTTTGTGAAAGATTCATTCATGGATTCGAAGCTGCTTGGATTCAGAGAGATCAACTCATTCTCAAGCTGATAGATCTGAAGATCATCTTGTTTATCAAACAAGGTAGTGAGATGATCCCAAATATCATTTGGAGTCTTCAATCCCGATATGTGGAAAATAATATCCTTAGAGATAGACAAGAACAATAAACCATAAGCCTCATCCAACTTATTCCAGTATTTTATCTTCTCTACAACAGCATTAGGCTCTAATTCTGTGTTCATTGTGACCCGGTAAATCCCTATTGAATGAATATGAATCTCCATATCCTCCTTCCATTGGTGGTAATTGAAGGAGGTGAGAGGATCTAGAGAATGAGCCATGGAGATACTATAGTGAATGCAGTCAAGAACCTGTAAAAGCCTGCAATCAACACAATAAAGTCACCGTAAGGTCAGACAACCTGCACATTTTAGGTTTTCATCACACCCAACATAATTGATCAAGCAAGCTTGATCAACAATTCCTTTACTTGGGGTATTAAGTGGTAAAACTTCAACTTCTGGTGCAGTGCTGGAATTTGAGATTTTGTTCAATTTGCATGCCAAATCCGAAAAAAATCATGTTTTCTTGAAGAATGAGATTCATCCTCCATGAGGTCTGATACCATATTAATTATGTCACATGAATCTTTGAGACAAAACACAGACTCACAAGAGATTCAAGACAAATTGGACATGAAATGATGCATGGTACTACAATAGGAGGTTGCAGCTCTATATAATCAATAATACAATGAGTAATACAATACAATGTCATGCATAATGCATGAATTCCAAGCCAATTCCAATTCACAAGGAGGTAATTTGAGTTGCATGGATGGGTGTAGCTTAACTGAATGTCAACAACACTAGACACACTTAGTTAACCACTAATCCAGCCATGATTGACTCACATTGAGTGATAACAGAATCATAGTGCAATAGATGACTGCGTCTAACTGAATGTAACTCAGAAACATTTCACTCCATGCCAAATAGTAGGTGATAGCGCATCACTAACTCCCAGTAGCTCCGATGAAGTCAACTGAAGTGATACTGGTCAACAGAGGCAGTTGGAGGTGCATTAACTAACTCTAGTTCATCCCAATAAGCCTAAAATAGATAGTTGCATGATGGAGGCACCTTTACAACTCAACTTAACTGATTTTTAGGTGAAACAACAATCAGTTAGCAATTAGGTGCAATTATGACACTCTCATCACCCCAGAATTACTCCCTGTTTGAAGGAGGAAGTCCAATTAGCCTCCCCGATTGAAGGAGAAGGCTTAGCTGGCCTCCTTGATTCAAGGAAGGCATGGGTGTGCTCATGCGGATTTCATAGTGTGCTCATCTAATGCCCATTAAGTGAATTAAACTTCGGATAGTGGGTAAATAGGCCAAAATTGACCAAATAAGTGTGTAAGTTGGGTAAATGACTCCAATAGAAGGATTACAACCAATATTTGATACAAGTCCTCCTCTGCTAGCTAAGGAAGTGAGTTTTGCTGCTCCAAATATCCAAGGGTTTTCGTCCAACATAACCTTTCTCTCTTAAGATATATCCTTGGCCTCAACACCTACACACTATATATACTTGATGAATGCGAGGAGCTACGAAGGTTGAGATTGTTGAGGAAGTTGGGAACGTTATGATTACGATCCCAACTGTCCTTAACTAAACTTGTTTTTATTTTTTAATTTTTGGCTTAGGGTAATCACAACTATTAATACTTGAAAGTCACGAGTGACTCATGAATTTTATAAAGGCAACCCATGAATGAAAAAGATGATCATGTAATCACGGGTTGTATATATGGCTACTCGTGAATGGATCACGGGTTGCAATGGAAATAGTCACGAATGCACCTTAAGCATGTTATAATAAATATGCATTACTGGTAGGATGAAGATGTACTAAGGCACATGCACATCTTTAGGGTTTTGGATACTTCAATCCACTTTTTCCTTTTTTGTACCGACACATTGAGTGTCAGTACTCGAAAGGAGAAGTTCCATTTCACTATATAACAGATGCCCCCTAATGTGTGAGGTTGGAGGGAAGCAATGAATGGAATACATTACAATAATTATTCTTAGAGAACTCAGTTACCAACGTTGCAGAGAGGTACCTAAAACATACATATCAAATTTATGTAGAAAATAATTTCTGAGGATGCCATGTTCAATAAAGTAGAACACTAGCTCCTTTACAATATTCGATTACATCATATGATATGGGAAAAAAGGCCACATATTTATTACAATGGTGGATCAAGGAAACAATATACAATGACGAGTCTTCAATATCTGGAAGCAGTGTTGTAGAACATAACACAATCTTGCGCACCATAGGTTATAGAGTTAAGAACCTAATGTCTTCATCCAAATCCATAGTAACAAGTACAATACTTACCATGTGAATATATGAGTTGAAGTTGAACATGGAAGGAATTCATCAGAGTGTCAGTAAATGAGTAATGCTGACAACTGAAGCAAAGGAGTTCACCAATGTGAGCAGTGGATCCTAAGGTACCATATTTGAAACTCTAGGTCTTTGTCTTCAAGAGATGCTAATGAGAAACCATAGTGCGAGGAGGAAGGAAATGAATCTTTCAACAGATCATAAGAGTAACTAGGATTCTGGATGAGGGAAGGTAGACACAAGGAATAATTAGAAATGGAAGTGATGGGAATCAAGATTACTAGATAGAGATACAGATCTTTGAACAGTGAGCATGACACAAAGATGACCCAAGGAAGCTTTAAACTTTCAGATAGGACAACTAGACTTATCTATAATGTAGGAGACATGATCAGATTCCCCATGTATAAAGGACAATTGGAGGAGTAATAACTTGAAGTAATAACTGAGATGGAAGTGGAAAAATGAGACATGAGCATTGGGAAGTTCAGAGAGTACTTTTTTCAAGGATGACATGCTGCCACTACTTATAACCCAAAGAGTGAAATTCTTCCTTAACTTTCTTGTTAAGTTTTAACAAGTCTAAGAAAGTCAACTCGAGTCTCTCTTCAGTTTTGACAAGATTGAAGAGGAGAGAGAAAAATTCTTTATATATCTTTGATTCGTGTATTTTACAAGCCCGAATTAGTAGATGTTTGTTGGTGTTTTCATAGTTTTGAGAGTCTAAAAACTTTGAAGAAGACTCTAGGGGGGTGTTTTTTCGTACAATTTAGTCTCCTGGGGTTGAAAAACTATAAAAAAATCCATAGAAGAACTCTCTTAGCTCCCGAAGGACTAAGGTATACCTTTTTCGTACTTATTCGACAAGGTCTGAAAAAGGGGTAAACTATCACCATACAAATGCACCTCCAAAAGCATCATATATGTTGAGTTTAACGAGTGTGAAAGAAGGCAAGATCACTTGGAAATTTCCATTTGTTTACGATAAATAGGACTTACAACAGTAAACTCAATGCTTTGTTCTTGAGGGTTTAGCAAGCATTCCAAAGACATAAAGTATGCTCGAAATATTTTTCATGTTTGGGTTCAGAGCACGAAAAGGAGAAAGCAAAGCTCATATCAGGGGTTCCTTTTTCGTAAGTTTAGTCCTTCAGGTTCGAAAAAGAGATAAAATCGTGACTGAAGATACTCTTCTCAATTCCGAACAAAAGAGAGTGTTCCTTTCTCATAAATAATCTACATGGTCCAATAAAGAGATAACGTACCACCAATGTAGATGATCATTCAATTTACCTTAATGAGTCTGAACGAACAAGTTTACTCGGTTGTCCAGTCTATTTTTAGGGAGTTAGACCAGGGCCTAAATAAAACTCAATAAAGGAGGGGAGCCTTATAATTGGGTGTAGCTTGTAAAAATATGCAAAATGAGGCTCATTTTGTCATGAAAAACAACTAAGAAGGCTCCCGCAAACCTAACACAAATGTGGCATGGGTATCATAAAAACAATAATATTTTCTAAACTAGGGTTACCCATGTAAAGGAGGCTTTTTCCATGGAAGAAAAATGATGTGTGCGAAGTAAAAGTGGTTATACACCATAATCCATGGATGAAAAAGTGATCCTAAGGTCAAGTGGAGGAGAAGGTGTGAGTGTTAAGTTTGCGATGAGGACCAAATCCTACCCTATATGTGATAGAAAAGAAATTTTTCGATCATCCAAGACCTATTGTATCTATTAAAAGACCATGGTATTAGTTCATATATCAAAAGATGACTTTAAACTATAGAAAGTGGGTAAAAATTTAGTAAAATACCATGGTATTAGTTCATATATCAAAAAATGAATTTAAACTATAGAAAGTGGGTAAAAAATTTAAATTTTACTATAAATAGCTCAAAATAAAAAATAAAAATACTATTTGGAATTTTTAACCATATTTGGCAATTTTACCTCCGAACTTCAACTGATCGTAGCGGACAATCTAGTGGACCAAATTCAAAACCGTAAGTTGCAGGTTGGTGGTCTCTCCCTCTTTTATTTAGTCCAATCCAATTTTGTTTTTCATGCTCAATTAGGTGGTGTTATGACTTCCCTAAAGGAATCCCAGGGTACTCATGGGTAGCCTTCATTAGACTCGCGAGTGTGAATTTTAACCACGGGTTTCCTGCAGTGCAACCCATGAGTGATTCACACTGTGCTTAAAGCACAGTCGCGAATACTGCACAAACTCTAGATTTTTCAAAAAATTATAATGCAATGAAAATTCAAAGGATTCTAATGAAGGATATGGTTTTTTGGTATGCCACCATGGTGCTAGAATGGAGAGAACGAGAGCATGAAGACATTGATCATGATGCCATAAGAGATGCTGCCACTTCGTAAGATTTACAAAGGTGCGGGTTGTTAAAATTCTAATGTACTTTAAACATGCGTGCCCAAGTTCTCATGTTGGAGACCTTGTTGAGCTATTGAGATCACGAGCTTGGGCTCTTTGAACTCCATGGGGAGAACTTTGAGTTGACAGTAGATGACATTTACTTCATCACAGGACTATATCGTAAGGGGACACCTATGAACTTGGAGGGCGCCTGCCGAGGCGATGACCCACTTAGTGTGCAAGACTATGTTAACACCTACTATTTTCTTGGTACACAAAAATCGGGGAGAGAAGTCCCAATTTCACATATGACCAACTTTCCATTGAATTTCATGGTAAGCATAGTTATGAGAGTTGTAGGGTCATCCATGCTGCATTTAGCAACACAGACTCATATGCATGTGGCGGTGGAGTGCATGCGAGGTGCATTGTTTGATTGGTGCTTGAGATTACTCCTGATTATGAAGAAACAACTTTCTAACTACAGGAGGGGTCGAAAGAAGAACCTTGGATACACTAGTATACTAGTTGCGTTCTTATTTGAGAGTGTTCTTTCCCTCAGTTCCGCGGTGACTTCTTGAGATTACATCATTGGGAATCATTCTCCAGTCTTGTAATATCAAGACAGTACGCTTGTTTAGTCCTATGAATATCCTCATATGATTGAGGTGGTTATGTTGTAAAGTCTTGTGAGTAATATCAAGACAGTAGGCTTGTGTGTCCTACGAATATCCTCATATGATTGAGGTGGATAGTAGGCTTGTGTAGTCCTACGAATATTCTCATATGATTGAGGTGGATAGTAGGCTTGTCCTTAGAGGATATTTCACCTCAAAATGGGCCTCCAATTTTTTTTTAATAAACTAATAGTTAAAATAATAAAATAATATTTATTAATTTTGGACGAAGAAAAGAAAAAACTAATTTTTTGTTTGTATTTTCGACATATCTCCTCATGTTTTTACTCAAATTTTGATCAGGAGAGATCATTGGATGCATAATTAAATTCTGCATCCAACGAGTACCCACTCGAGAATACTTTTGATGGACCCCGCTACGCCAAAAACAAGAAATACCTGAAAAAACGTGATGATGATGTCATCATCATGTTTTTTCAGGTATTTCTTATTTTTTGGGTAGACGGGTGTGTCAAAAGTATGCTGAGTGGGTACTCGTTGGATGTGGAATTTAATTTTGCATCCAACGAGCTCTCCTGATTGAAATTTGAGTAAAAAAACAAGGAGATATGTAAAAAATACAAACAAAAAAGTAGTTTTTTTTATGATACCTATCCCCAAATTTATATTAAAAAACTGTTTAAGACGTATATGGTATTTCAAATTTAAAGCAATTTCATTGGCTAACACATGATGACATGGAATTTGAGTTAAAGTTAAAAGGCCCCTTTTGAGTTGAAATTTCCTCTAATGGTAGTCCTATGAATATCCTCATATGATTGAGGTGGAAAGCAGGCTTGTGTAGTCCTACGAATATCCTTTTATGATTAAGGTGGTGATGTTGTAAAGTCTTGTGAGTAATATCAAGACAGTAGGTGTTAACCCCAAAAATCCCTCACTAAGCTCTACATGACCTGCACCACCCAAGGACATCCATACACGACCCTCATTTGACCCCCACACCCTCAAGAAGGCTCAAAAATGTGAAAAGGGGCTTAAAAACCACTAAAAAGAGCCAAAATACCTCTCATAGGGGATAAAACCTCCAAAAGGGGCTAAAGCCCCTCAAAGGATCTTAAAACCCCCAAAAGAGCTAAAGATTGGGTGAAAGGGGATACAATCCCAAAAATGTGGCTAAAGCCCCAACCAGGGGCTTAAAACCCTAAAAATCTTAAGAAAAAGTATAAATAGAGGGGTGGGGGTCACTCTCAAATCACTTCTCATCTCCCTATTGTTACGCTGCCCGTGTGAATGCCTTGAGACCCTTTCCCTCTCAAGTCATTCACCCTCCCTCTCCTCCATAAATCCATTGAGCCATAGCTCCCCATCCATTGAGAGGTGCTCTCCCAAGCTAGGGCATGGTGGCCCTTTCATTAATATCATAATATACATAATACTACTATATATATATATATATATATATATATATACAATACATATATATATACTCTATAATAGAAAGTGATGATGTGTATATATGTATATTTAATATAAATGTACATCATCACTGTCTATTATAGAGTATATATATATGTATTGTGTGTGTGTATATATATATATATATATAATATAATATAATATAGTAGTGTTATGTATATTATGATATTAATGAAAGGGCCACCATGCCCTATATTGGGAGAGCACCTCTCAATGTATGGGGAGCTATGGCTCAATGGAGGAATTGAGGAGAGGGAGAGTGAATGACTTGAGAGCCAAAGGGTCTCAAGGAACTCACACGAGCAACATAATGATAGGGAGATGAGAAGTGATTTGAGAGTGACCCCCACCCCTCTATTTATACTTTTTCTTAAGATTTTTAGGGTTTTAACCCCCTAGTTGGGGATTTAGCCCATTTTTTTGGATTTTAGCCCCTTTTGCCCAATCTTTAGCTCCTTTGGGGGTTTTAAGCTCATTTGAGGGGTTTTAACCTGTTTTTGGATGTTTTAGCCCCTTTGAAAGCTATTTTGGCTCTTTTTAGGGGGTTTTAATCCCTTTTTCACATTTTCGAGCCTTCTTCAGGGTGTGGGGGTCAAATGAGGGCCGTGTATGGATGTCCTTGGGTGGTGTAGGTCATGTAGAGATTAGTGAGGGATTTTTTGGGTTAACAGATTGCCCCCTAATGTGTGAGGGTAGGAGCTCATTGTATGGCCGACATACATTATAGGATTTTTTGGGGAGAGGTGGTGCTTCCTGGGCTGGGGCATGGTGGATTTTTGTTTTTGTATTAATATGGTTCCCATCAATGGGTGAGATACAAATAATGTGTGACATGTATATGGACAAGGAGGGCATCTCCATGCTCGTAACAATGTCAAAAGAATAATGTGATCTAAGCTTTATAATACAAGAGCCGATCATGTACAACTGTTGTTACAATAGTGGTTGCCTCAATGAGGGGATGAATACAATACTATTGGACCCACAGAATTCTCATGGAATGCTATATCTTCATGACTGATGGCCTACTGGATTTGGAATGATACATAGTTGTAGGGAACCACTGATGGAGATTCAAAGTCTCTGAGGTACCAATATGTTGCATCAATCATAAATCTATATAGAACCACTACTGGGGCTTTTGGACACTGTCTCCAACGCAACCAAGAAATTACAAGGGACATGAACCTGTTGGGGTCCCTCAAATAGACTCATCAATGTGCTAGATTCATGTGACATTCGGGGTCTTCGACCAAATACTGCATGGAGCAATACCTGTACGAATCTCAACGGTGCGATGAAGTAGTTGGAGTCGAGCATGTGAGAACCAACCATCCCAAGAGGCACTAAGGACTCCTCTCAAGTGGTCCAAGGAACTCATCAATGAGGTTAATGAAATAAGGATACATGGACATTTGGGTCTATCCTCTGGAATACATGTGTTGTCGTCGACAGAGGGAGACCTACCCCTGGTCAAGGAAATGGTGTTTCCTTGACCAGAAGCGAGAGGGAGATTACCGAAAGATGTGAGACAATATGAGGACTGACCCAATGAATGGGGGGGGGGGGAAGCGAAGGAGTTGAATAAGGGTAGAGGGAGTATAGTGGACTCAAAATTTCCTTTTTTAGAGTATGACAGCAGGGAGGACCAGGCAGCAAATGAAACTGAATCATGGGAAAGGGATCATAGCTGTAATACCAGGAATGTAACTGCAGATGAGAAATACTTGGGCGAGGTAGACACTTTTGATATTGATGGGATCCAAGGAAGACACATTGCAGAGTACTCTAAACAAAGGAGACCCAACATGGGAATGCTTCCAAACTGTTATCTATGGGGTGGTATCTAAAGACACCATTGTGGTACGATCTTGTGGATTTTTTGTGAGCCCGAGAAAGTAAATGATCGATGGTGCTTTCAATTTTAGAGAGTCTGAAAGAATGAAGAAGACTCCAGTGGGGGATCTTTTTTTTGATAGTCTCCTGTGCCTAAAAAAGGATAAAAGTATACACATGAGAGCTCACCCTTCCGTTAGGGGATGGGAGACTTCTTTACCGTTGGTAGTCCAGTCAGGACAGAAAATGTTAAACCTATACTGACTGGACGATCATTCAGATACTTTTAGGAGCATGAACGAAACCAAGTTTGCTCGGCAATCTTTTCTTGATGAGAAGGCTAGAAAGGATCTTAACGACAACCCATGGTAAGATTTTTTGTAAAGTTTGGCCCCTTTGCCCGAGAAAGCATAAAAGGATGCAGCTATGCTCGGCACAGTCTTGGCTTGAATGTGCCAAGGTGGTCATTTTGATTTGATGGTCTACATAGTCCACAAAAGGAGATAAATGAGATGATGTAGATGCCCTCTCCTATACTTTAACAAGTGGGAAAGGAAGTAGCTATGCTCAACAATCTTTTCATTCTTTTAGGAGTTAGAAAATAGCTTCAAAGAAACTCCAGTATGGTCAATCGATTGAGAAGGAACTGGTGGTTCCCTTATGTCAAGACAGTGGATAGTGGTCCAAAGGTTATCCATGCAATATGGATGGAGCAGGTGGCTCTTAAACATACCAATACATGCACAGGATAGATCGTGACAGAGGAACGTGAGTCGGTGTGGTAGAGGCATGCAAACTGAGGTGGATCTCAGATAAAGGTCAAGAGAGTTGTGTGTGAGTTGTGGTGGATGGACTTGACTACATGTGATGTGAGTGCAAGTCTGTAGGCATTTATAAGCTAAATGCATGCAAAGAAAATTATCCGTCCTTCGGACGATGGTCAGAAAACCCACGTAAGGTGTGGTGGGTGGATTAGACAGCTATGTGTTGAAATGAAATGACACACCTTCCAAGCGGTGGCCTAGAAACCCGCATGAGTGGCGGTAGGCAAGTGTGATGGAAGTACAGGTTCAAGACACTTGTATCACAATGTGGTACATAAATCGAGGTAATTTCTAGGAAGTGGTCCTGAAAATTACTTGTTAAACATGAGATGATGCCCTCATAAGGAGATAGAGGAAGGAATTCTTAAACCAGTGGTGTGAACAGCATCTCAAACGGACTCCGTATGGCCTTGTTATGTCGAAAGGGAGAAAATAGGTCAAATGGGGCCTATATATGGGTGGGGGCCACTTTGTGAAGTCTCATTATCACTGTTCAATGCAGAGTTGGAGACGTGGGCCCTAGATTTTCTTTTGCTGATTTCTCTTGCTCCGACCGGCGGTTTTGAGTTCCACAGCTTGCAGGTGATGATCTCCTATTTTTTCTTGTCTACCACCCTATTCCTAGTTCGAAGCTATATGGGATCAAGTATATTTGACTCTATTTTGTTGTATTTTGTGTTTGAATATGTATTTTCAAGGACAACATCCCAAGATGCTTTAAATAGGTAAATTATTGACATTTTTATCAATTTGTTTATCATTTTGATGGATTTCAATTCATAACTGAAACTTTAGCTTTTGATTAAATGCTGATCATTTGTCAAAATATTGTTTCCCATGCAGTTGTTTTTCTGGTGGCTCGATCTAACACTTGTTCCGACACTCACTGAGCATGTATTGATTGGTTCAGATATTTGGGGGTTTCATTTGTCCAAAATTACGCATGGATTTTATGCTTGGTCATTTCAATATGGATTATGAGCTATCAGTCATCATTCAAATTCTCTGTTTCCTCTAGAAGTCGTGGCCCCAATCTCAAGCAATCTGGCAATGGAATTCCCGTCATTAATCAGGAACCTGATTTTGGGCTCAATTTCTGAGAAATCGGTGGGGAATTATTCAAAATGGTTCAAAACCCACTTCATAAATAGCCCTGTTTACCCTAATTGTGGGAAATTTTTAGAATTTCTGAATGAACGTGGAGAAATACTTTCCAGAATAGACGTTGTTTTTCCATATTTTGGTGTTGGTCATTTTTTGGGTGGTTGCATGAATTTCTGATTTTTGGGATGGATCTTATCCATATATTCATGTATAAATAAATCCTTTGAAGGATGAGATAGGAGAGGACATCTTGTAAAACTATGATTTCAAATTAATTAAGTGACTGCTGCATTTTATTTCTTAAAGCTTCAATTTCAGATCTAGAGGCGTTGAAGGCTGGGCCCAACTTCAACTCTTGTTGTTTATGTGTAGCTTTGTTTTCTCTTCACTACTATAAGAAAAATCATATTATTTTGTTCCGGCACTATTATTTGTATATCAATAGGTTGGTAATCTTTAGAAATATTGATGCTTGCATTGGATTGGTTGACATTATTGCGTGTGTGTGAACAAGCTTGGGTAATTTTAGTAGATCTGATTCAGTAAGATGTAGAGTAGTGGAATGTGCCAGATCTAATTCCTTTCATCTTTTATTTTCAGAACTAGACCAGTTTGGAGAGTTTGTAGAGTTTATAAAATGTATAAAGGTTTTAGAGCTTATAACGTTCATGGGATTTGTCAGATAGCACCTTCAACTCTTGTTGCCTATATGTAGTTTTGCTTCCTTTCATTGTTGTAAGCAAGTTTACACTGTTTATTCTTGATACTTGATACTGTCTTTTATGTATGTGTATGCTAGTAGTTTAACAATGTTTGGGATTGAAAATAAATGTGTGTGTATATTTGATTGGTTAGTATTATAGAATGCACGGAAACAAACCAGTTTGTGGTAATGAACATATAGATATAGGGTATTTAGTTACGGACAATCTCATCTTTATTTGTAGATTCGATTGAATGAACTAAAGGCTTAAAACCAATAGAAAGAGTGGCCAGGCAAGTTGGATTCAAATCCTTTTCTTCTGTCATAGTATTAAGAATCGAATTGTTAAGTCTCTGGATAGAATTTCCACAGCTTACAGGATCGTTATGGCTTACATAGTTCCCATAATTTACAGAGTTTATGGGTTTTTAAAGAGTTTAAAGAATTTATAGAGCTTATTAAGTTTATCGGGTTCGTAGATTAGCATTTCCAGAGTTCGTAGGCTAGCATGATCAGATTTGTTGTGTAAGGAATTTGAATGAATCAGTGAGAGGAAGTTACAGTTTATGGATAATTGACAGTGTGTTTTTGCCAGTATATTTTGATTCTTGTTATTCACTCCTTTATAATTGTATATTGAATTCACAAAACTAGAGCTAAATCTTGTGAGCTACTCGAATTGAATTAAAACAAAGTTTTATTTAAATAGTTCCAATTCATTGTTATGATCATAGGGTATTGCTTCTTGATCAAAAGGCAAATTCATTGCAGCAAATGTTGTTTTGATAGCATTGGTACAAAGCAAGGGACGATAATATACAAAGTAATAAGTTTTTAATACTTGTGAAAGATCTGTTAGATGTGTGACAGATTTTCCTTTGGAGGTGAAAACAGTTTGAGAAGTACAGCATGTATAAGCAGAGTTGTAGAAGCTATGAGTGGAGTTGAGTGAGATATTAAAGATTGATTAAATAGTGTTTCTTCTATAGACAAGTTTGAAGATCTCTTTAGCAGTAGGAATTCCTTAATTGAAGATACTTGATTGCCTGGTTTTTCTTTTGGAAATAGGTTAACATTGAGCATGATTTGAAACTGGTTTTATTAGATTTGGTAAACCTTGTGATTGCAAATAGTACTTAAAGGATTGACTTCTTTTCTTAAATTAGGTTTAACATATTCAGATCTTGGTTGTTCAGTAGAATAGTTCATTTTAGGAATTACATTTGTATGTGAGTAAATTAAAATTACCCTAGGTATGAGCTTGAAACCATTTTACTCTACACATATAGTGTAGTAGCTCAAAGCTTATGTATCCCGGTCGATAATTAATTGAAGGTAAATTAGTTAGTGAATATTTTACCCAACATTTTGGCGCTGTTTCCGGGGAGTTGCTCCATGGTAAGCTGGTATTTTGCTCATTTTCTATGAATTTGTTGGCTGTGAAGTTTAGGTAGATATGTTTCCTTTACATTACACAACAAGGGGGAGGGGAAATGATAAGATGCAAAGACGAATTCACTTCGGGATTCCCATGGTGTAATAGCCTGATGCATCCACTTTAGTGGGTTGCCCCAAATCCTTGTTGTTTCCTTCTCATAAGCGTGTTTGATTTTTCACATGTTCGATTTATTTTGCTGCAAAAGTGTGTTTATCTTTCCTGTAAGGTGTGTTTAATTTCTTGCAATTTAATTTCATGCAAGTGTGTTTTTCTTTTTGCATGTTTGGGTGTGTTTACTTTCTGCAATTTAATTTCAAGAGTGTTTTATTTTATACAAGAGTGGCATGTGTTTGATTGGCATAAATATGTTTTTAGTGGTAGATAGTCTTGATTAGAACCATTTAAAACACATATAAACCAAATAAAAATAAAAACTTGGGTGCTCTAAGAGACCCATACACTAATCCTTGTGCGAGACATGAACAAAACAACCGACAAAAATGGATTCTAAGAGTAACCATCAATTTGGGAAAAAATTCTCAAATCCTAGCTGCAGTTGGGAATTCTTATTATTAGGTAGAACATAACTTGACAACAGTTAAGAGTTTATCTACCTCTCTATTGAGGCCTAGAAATTTGTAGGCAACAACAACAAGGGATTCTCCCCATTCAACGTTCCCAACTATCCCGTGACTATTTGGTGTAGGGAATTCGTCCGGTTTGCGGTCCCGCTACCGTAGGTCAAGTAACAAAAACAAAGGGTTTTACCGGTTGCGGCCCGGTCCACCGTATGTAATTTTATATTTAGTCTTTAAGTATGATATGTAAGTTCCTATATAAGATGCAGATTGATGAAGAATGCAAGGAGTGGTCACAATGTGATGCGCAGGTTCTTACCTCTCGTCTTAGACTCTCTTGCATCTAAATCACACACAACTAGAAAAATAATACTAACTAAGCTATCCCTAGGGAGCGATATTATCAATTCATGAGTAAGGTAGTAAAGTTCATATGTTAAGATAAATCATAGATAGCTATTCTTAGGATTGAAACACATAAACATGAATAAAATATACATGACAAGATAGCTCATCAACTGTTAAAACAATCATTACCCATAGTGGAAATTATCACAGAATAAACCAGAGAACACTAAAAAAAGAACATAGGTTCAGAAAGTTAGAAAGATCTCACAGTTAATGAAACACAGCTAGAAATGAAATAGTTCCCCTTCAACATTGTTAATCTTAGCACATTTGAACATTCCACACAACACTTTCTCCAATTGCCAAAAAATTGTAATCTATTATTGTAAAACGAAGTAGTTCCTCTTACAGCAAGCGGTTCCCAAGTTTCTCCAGGAAAAATCCCTCTTTCTGTCTCATTCCCCCATACTTATACCAAAGGGGGAAACCTTTCGGCTTCCCAACCGTTCCCTCTCACTGTTTTATCACTTTTTGAATGCTCATGATTCATCCAAACGTTACATTCCAGATAAAGATTTTATAAAAAACTAGGAAATGCTAGGTAACTGACAGAATGCCCAAGCATGAGCCTTTGCTTTCTAATGATTATGCTCGACCATTCCTCAGTCTCCTTTTAGACCCCCATAATTTTCTTCTTCAAACAACGATTCTACTGCCTTATGCTTTAACATGCTTTGTCCTCCAATTGCACCTTCTTTGCTGCAATAATCTTCAACGGGATCCGAGAAACTGCCATGTCTATCTGCAAACAAACGAGAATTCATCATTTTAATCCGTCTAACTTTAATAAACATAAACCATGATATTAAAAATGGGTACTAAAGAAGAAAATCAGAGCTCAGTTCTTATGTGCAAATTTCAACCTAAACAAGGCACACAGGTCTCTTACAGAAAAAGATGACCTCATAACAAACAACGCAACGAATAAGAAAAGGGCATACAAAAACCTCCATCAGCGAATTGGAACACTTGACGTGGGCTCATTAGTGGGTTACGCAGCCGCAATGGCGGGTAACCTACACTCTAGGGTTTTCGGCACACAGACTAAAAAAGGCGCGATAAACATCAGGTGTCAGATCCTCTATGGGCATTGGATAGCTAGTGAGCTACACAGCCACAATGGTGGAAGCTCAAAAGCCAAGAAAAACCGAAGAGAAAACGACATCGAAAAGACAAAGAACAAGGCATCGACTAAAAGACAAAAAGTCCGATGAGCATTTAGCCTAATCTGGAGCCGCAATGGTGGAACTCAATCACCCTGTGGCCTATGATCACAGTCAAAACTCCTTCTGAAAAATGCAAAGCAATGTCTTTTTCAAAACAGAACCTGGGTTAGCAAAAGACGTTAATTATTGGCACCATGTTTAACTATCCTTCGAAAAAGAGGCAACTGAACAACCCACTTCAACTTCAAAGATAAAACATCATAACAATCGACTGATCCTTGTAGCTCACAACATGCACAGAACTGCGTGCCATCCCACAAAACAAGAAAAATGGGCTCAAACAGTCCACACGAAGCAGAGTAGGAACAAACGGCCTTCAACAAAATCGATAAAAGGGGGCCAAAATTTTAGAAATTTGGGAAAAAAGTTGTAGCTGCAACAATTAGCCGCTCACTGGTGAATCCAGATCTCTGAATAAAATCACCCTAGAGTGATAGAATGTTTAGCAGTGAAACCGACATGCTGAATTCTTCTAGATGTCTGGATTCCCATAATGTCACATATATGAACTTGTATTCATTGATGATAGTCCAATTTTTGGGAATGGAAACCAAAATATCAAGGTCAGGATAACTCTTTGGAGGCTTAAGTAGGCGGATTTCATTTTAACTTTATCTTTGGGTAGCTTCCAGCTTAGACACCACAGGATTGGAATGCATAGTGAATAGAAATATTCGTTTGTTCCCCATTCCCATTCCAATTGCACTTTTGTGCCTTTTGAACTTTTTGTTCTTTGGAGTCCTCCATATGCATTTCTTTCTGAATTTTATTCAGGCTCTTCTATCCATAGTTTCCTTTTGTGTGAGAGACGTATTTACTTTTCATCTCATGGATGGAGAAGAGCTTTTGGCAGACTGTACTCATATAATTTAGTACTTTGTTTTGATGAATATTTGCTTTCTTAGGAGTTCTAACTCTTATTAGCCATTTAGCTTTCAATTCCTGGCATGGGATCATTTATATATAATATACTGTTTACCTTGCTCTCCTTTCCATGGATCTTTTGCTGTCACCCCCTAGGACGTTTTAGATGTGAAATGGATGGAGCTTCGAAATAGTATTCCAGACCTCTTGATTCCGAGTTATTTCAGGGATTACACTGGAACTTAATGTGTTCATAGACATTTTAGGAAAACTACTTAATAGAATAAATTCCAACAGATTCAAACAATCTAACACCCGAAGAATCTAAGTTTATCAAGGGTTCTGGTGCTCTCCATGCAACCAAAATTTTGCTTCCTTTATTGGAATTAGGAGAAAACCACACTAAACAAACATGACAAGAACAAATCAAAGTGGCAAAACAAGTCAATTTTTTATATACAAAATAGAAAAAAATAAAACAAAATCAAGAAAAATAAGGCTTAAGAACTAAACCATTTACTGGTAAGTTCTCTTCCCGTCCCTTTAAATCCTACAACTTATAGGTTGAGGGGCCAAGATTTGCCGCAATCTGGAAAGGGCCTACCCATAATTGTTGAAATTTCATGTGTTTTCCTTTCTCATCATGAGGGTGGTCCCACTTGAGAACCAAATCTCCCACCTCAAATTATTTTGTCCCGAATTTGTGCTTATCAAACCACCTCTTTACTACCTCCTGTTGTTGTTTAAAATGATCTTTGGGATTGGATCTAGATTTCTCTACCTTCAAAAGATTATGTATCCTCATTTGCAAGACTTTATTATCTGATCCTCTGGATTCTTGAGCGATTATGGAAGAGGGTAGCATGATATTGGGGGGTAGAATGGCCTCTTTTCCATAAACAAGGGTATATGGGGACACACCTAACGAAGTCTTGGGGGTGACCCTATCAGCCCAAAGAGCATTTGATAATGCTAAATGCCAACTTCTCTGGTTTTCTATCACAGTCTTTTTTAAGATTCTAATCAAATTCTTGTTCGAAGATTCAGCCAAACCATTTCCTTGCGGATAATAATTTGCAGAGTAATGCAACTTAATTCCCTTTTAATGAGAAAATACAGTTAATATAATAGAGGAAAAATAAGTAGCGTTATCGAAAAATAGAGAAATTGGAACTCCAAACCTAGTCATAATATGATCTTGCAAGAAGTCCATGACTGCATCTTCATTCACTTTACGCAACAGAATGGCTTTGACCCAACGAGTGAAGTAATCAGTTGCCATTAGAATATACTTGTGTTGTAGGGAAGAATTTGGCTTTATCTCTCCAATGATATCCATCCCCCACTACTCAAAAGGTTCTGTTATCATCACATGCTTTAATGGTGCTGCTGCTTTAACTTGTCTTCCACCACACCTTTGACAAATGTTGCACTTTTTGACATAGGTATGTGCATCTTTGAATAGTGTGGGCCAATAGTATCCAGCTCTGAGAATTTTATGGGCTGTAGTATCTCCAGAGAAATGTCCTCCATCTAGCCCATCATGTAAATATATCACGACCTTCTTCACATCTTCTTTCTCTAAGCATCTAAGAAGAACTCCATCATAATTTTTTCTGAATAATATTCCTTCAACAATTTGATATGAGGCTGATTTAAGACGCAGTGCTCTTCTTTGCTTAGAATTCCAATGTTTTGGCAACAATCCCACTTGAAGCTAATGCACAAGGTCTCGATACCAAGAGTCTGGAGCTGTGAAAAGATGACATACATCCATCACATATAATTCAGCTTCATCTTCCCGGTCATTTTCTTCATTGTCTTTAGTTACAGTCATTAGTTTGCACAATCCCTGCCCTTTAACTATGGAAGCTGGCTTGAATTCGAGGTCATAATCCTATATAGTTGTTACCTAGTTTCCTCTTCTTTCTCCTAACTCCTTCTAAACGAAAAGAGACCTCACTGCTGGGTGTGGAACTATTACCTTTGTCCAGTTCTTAAGTATGTATGGTCTAAATTGTTTTACCACTTTGAACATGGCATAAGCATGTTTATCCATAGCTGGGTAATTCAATTCACCCCCTTGCAGACCGGTGCTCATAAATGATATAGGGAACTCATTTCCCCCATCTTCCTTCTGGGTAAGCACTGGTGCTAGTGAATCGTCATATGCGAAAGTGTACAAAATAAAATCTTTCTCAAAATCCGGACTCTTGAGGGAAGGTGTGTGTGCAACTGCTGTCTTTATTTTACTAAATTCATTCTTCTCTATATCAGTCCACTTAAATTTTACACTTTGTTTTACCATTTGTTGCAAAGGTTTAACAATTTGAGCGAAATCTGGCACAAACCTTCGCATGAAATTTGTTGTCCCCATAAATTATTGCATGCCCTTTTTGTTATGGGGTAAGGGAATCTGTTCGATAGCTTTGATACTCTCTGGGTCTATGGAGATCCCCTTCTTAGAAACCACGTGACCCAGCAACTTACCTTCGGTAACGGCAAACACGCACTTCTTGGGGTTTAGTGAGATACCATATTTTCGGCAACGTTCAAAAATATGTTTTAGATGAAACGCGTGTTCCTCTCTTTTCTTCGAGAGTATCGTGATGTCATCGAGGTATACTAAAGCACTATGGCCAATCAGACCACGGAAAGCTATGTCCATAGCCCTATGGAAAGTAGCTCTAGCGTTTATGAGTCCAAAGGGCATCCTTCTGTGACCAAAAGTTCCCCATCTAGTTCTGAATGTAGTTTTAAGTCTGTCTTCTTCAGCTACGAACACTTGATTGTAGCCTGAGAATCCAACTAATAAAGAGAATAATTCAGAACCCGAAACCATTTGTAATATCTATTCCATGGGTGGGACAGGATAATTGTCTTTATCTGAAGCGTGATTTAAGTTTCTAAAATCCACACATAGTCTAATTTCTACGGATTTATTCCTTACCAGTACCAAATTTGAAATCCATTCCAAGTGTCTCACCTTGAAGATAATTCTAGCATCCAACAGCTTCTTTACTTCATTCTGAATCAAAGGTTCTAATTTTGGATGCATTTTCCTTAAATGCTGCTGATAAGGTTTGATTCCAGATCTGATGCGGATAACATGTTGAATAATATTGGTGTCATATGTCTTTAGATCTTCATACATCCAGGCAAAAACATCTTTGTATTGTTTGAACAAACTGATGAACTTATTCCTTTCACCTGGGGAGAAACACTTTCCCAAATTCACATATTTAGGCTCAATTTCAGTCCCCAAATTAATCAACTCAAACTGTAGAGATGAGCTATGATTCTTCACATTCACTGGCCTTCTAAATTTCTCGTTTAAATCAAACATTCGCTCTAATGTCCTGACTCCTTTAGGAATAAAATTATCAAATTTTAGCTCAGCTTGATGTTCTTCATCATCAATAATCGCCCCTTTGAAGGTCTTGTCATTTTTCAAGCATTCTATAATTTTTTGATCATCATCAAAAAATCATAGATTGGTAATCATATCTAGAACTGAAGGCCTGAAAAGCAATTCAACAGAGCATCGATTAGTAGAGGGCACAAGCCTCGCAGCTGAGGTGGCCAACAAGTCAGCTGCCACATTCTTAATTCTAGGAATCGATACAATGTTAAATGCATTAAAATATTTAAGCAAATCCCATACTTCATTTTGATAATATTTTAAATGAGGATAAATGCATGTATTCGATTTCAAATTTGTTTTACAATTATTTCAGAATCCCCAAAAACTTTCAGATTTTTTACCTTTAATTCAATTGCTTTCCTTAGTCCTTGAACTAGTGCTTCATATTCAGCTGTGTTATTGGTGCATTCAAACTCTAACCTACATGAAAGAAAATGTTTAGTTTTTTTAGGATCAATCAGGACACAGCCGGCTCCTGACCCCTCCAAATTTTTAGAACCATCAAAGAAAAGCGTCCAAAAATCGCTTACCACTACTTTGCGTGAGTCAATACCTACATCTACAGTTAAGTCTACTATGTTACAATAGATTTCACCAGCCTATGAGAACCGAAGGAGATCAGGCTGAGCGTCTGACGTATCACTGGCTTCTTCCACTTGATAATTTCCTTGTTCTAGTTCAATAAAGTAATTTCCCAACACAGAATTCACTGGTTCATTTTTTTCTTCGAACTGAGTAACATTGTGTTTCATGTGTGGCTCCCTTAAAACTTTAATTTGATTTGGGCTTCCTTTATAAGGTAGCCATAGATGTGACCAGTCTGAGGAAAAATATCCACTCAGCTTTTCTGACCAATCTCAGCTCAAGACAAGCCCATAAGCTTTGGGTATGTCGGCCACCACAATGTCAATGAATTGACATACCTTATCATTTGAAGACAATCGAATGAGAACATTCTCCATTTCCCCGATTACCTTCACATTCGTTCTATCCAACTGAATTACCCTCTAGGTAGATGGTTTAGGTTGTCCATTTATATTTTTGTAGACTGAAAGCAGCATAACATTGATTGATGCCCTCGAGTCTACTAGACAATTGTGCACGTTGTGGTTGAGAATTTAAAAATTGAGGAGAAAAGGGGGGGTCTTGCATTTAGGTTTACCTCCCACACTCGCTTCACTAATTTCTTCTTCATGGGGCTGATTTTTAGTGGGGAGTTTCTCCTCTGACATTTTAAGAGCTTTCAATAACTTTTCTTTTTGCTGCGACACATTGCACATCTCAAATAACGAGATATTTGCTCTTACCCTTTTGATATCCTCCACGATGTCATAATCCATCTTATGTTCTGTGAGATGCGTTTTAACATTATTTATTTTCTCTTCAATGGGTCTAGTAGGCCTGTTGATCTGTACTGGATTTTGACTGGTGGTGGTAAATTCCGGAATTTCATTAGGTGAGGTATTTTTTTGAAATTTCTTAACATTCTTTTGAAGCTTCTTAATATTTGGAAGACTAAGACTGTTTTCCTTAATCAACCCTTGGATTCTCGTCGTTACATTTGTTTCCAAGGTATCCTCATGTCTCAGGTCCTTTTCTTCCTCGATATCAAACAATGATACACAATCCCATAAAACCATGGCCTCATCCTCTTGTTTTTCTATTGATTTATTGTTGTCTTTCCCTTCTTCATCATTATCCTCGGTTAACTTGGAATCCAAAAGCTGGTTCATTACCAACATCATTGAATTTATTCATTGAGGACAATTCTTTTCAGAATGGGGTTGTTGGTGAAAAGTGCAAAAGTTATCCATCCCCACCTCTGTTAAGTTCATCGATGCAGGGCTATGCAGAGGGGGTTGGTATTGATTGTTATCTTCCCTTTTCTTATAATAAGGTTTATAAAACTTTTGGGTTTCCTTTTCCTTTTCCAAGTCTATTATCTTGTTATATTATCTTGTTAGAGAGCTTCTGCATCATCTTTTCCATTCCTTCGAAATATGGTGATTTCTCCTCTTTAGGCTTAGTAAATAACAAATCTTTCCTTCCAACATTTTTCTCTCCCGACTGTTCAGGATAGTCTTCGATACTTTCCTTTTCAGCCTCAACTCTTTCTGCTTCTTCATAAGTATCTACTAGTGTAGGTTTGGCTTTCATTTTGGCAAACATGGCCAGATCAGGCCATAGAGCTGAAGTATAATACTTAATCAGAACTTTATCCGAGGGTTTGTCATCTTCAGAAAAATTCTTAAGATAAGACGCAAATATTTGGGTAAGACTATGCACCTTCTCTTTTCTTTCTTTCTTTAGGGCACACAGACCTTTCATGAGAGCTGCATGAGTTTTTTGGGCTGCATATTTACTTCTGAAAATACTTTCAAAGGTATCCCAGTCTGGGATGGAGTTTGCAAGCAAACCAAAGTACCATGATGCTGCTGCTCCTTTAAGGGTATGCGGAAAAAGTTTACAAACTACATCCTCATGTTCCCCAGACCTTAATCCTTCTATTGCCAAATAGAAACTCTGTAAATGGTCATCTACTAATATCTTCTCATTTGGATCAAACTTGGGAAGCATCTTTTCAAAAGCTTGAGGTAAGTCATGCAACAGAGGTGTTAAGTTCAAGGGTGATCTGGCTTTCCAAGCCAGTGGTGGATTTGGTGGGTTAAGTGGTTGATTTGTATTTACACCTGCCATGAGTCTAGGTGGAGAGTGAGGAGGTGAAGGAACAAGAGTACGCGCAGGAGAACAGTAAGGTGTGTTTGGGCCTACTTGATTCAAAGGATGAACAACTTACTGTAATGCTACTTCTACTAACTCTTCCAAATCTCCAACCAACACTGAATCCTCCAAGATGAGACAATCTTTCTTCTTGTACTCTCTTCGAGGTAAATCAGGGATAGTGGGTAATCCTCCAATACTCTTTACATACGCCCGTGTGTGTCTTCTTAGATCATTAACTACTTGGTTTTCTACAGAAAACAAATGTTCTCTATTCTCTTCAGTATTTGGGTTAGGAAATAAACTACTTTCAAAACTATCACTAGTGGAGTAATTTCAAGGAAATGTATTTCCCTGGCCAGCCATGCACTAGTGGCCCTCCTCTAGCGCCAAAAACTGTTTACTCCTGGAAATTCGCAAACAACAACAGCAAGGGATTCTCCCCAGTCAACGTTCCCAACTAGCCCGTGACTATTTGGTGTAGGGAATCCATCCGGTTTGCGGTCTGGCTACCATAGGTCAAGTAACAAAAACAAATCATTTTACCGGTTGCGACCCAGTCCACCGTATGTATTTTTATATTTAGTCTTTAAGTATGATATGCAAGTGCCTATGTAAGATGCAGATTGATGAAGAATGCAAGGAGTGGTCACAATGTCATGCGCAGGTTCTTACCTCTCATCTTAGACTCTCTTGCATCTAAATCACACACAACTAGAAAAACAATACTAACTAAGCTATCCCTAGGGAGCGAGATTATCAATTCATGAGTAATGTAGTACAATTGATATGTTAAGATAAATCACAGATAGCTATTCTTAGGATCAAAACACATAAACATGAATAAAATATACATGACAAGATAGCTCGTCAACTGTTAAAACATTCATTACCCATAGTGGAAGTTATCACAGAATAAACTAGAGAACACTCAAAAACTAACATAGGTTCAGAAAGTTAGAACGCTCTCACAGTTAATGAAACACAACTGAAAACGAAATAGTTCCCCTTCAACATTGTTCATTTTAGAACATTTGAACATTCCACACAACACTTTCTCCAATTGGCAAAAAATTGTAATCTATTATTGTAAAACGAAGTAGTTCCTCTTACAACAAGTGGTTCCCAAGTTTCTCCAGGAAAAATCCCTCTTTCTGTCTCATTCCCCCATACTTATACCAAAGGGGGAAACCTTTCGGCTCCCCAACCATTCCCTCTCACTGTTTTATCACTTTGTGAATGCTCATGATTCATCCAAACATTACATTCCAGATAAATATTTTATTAAAAACTGGGAAACGCTAGGTAACTCACGGAATGCCCAAGCATGAGCCTTTGCTTTCTAATGATTATGCTCGACCATTCCTCGGTCTCCTTTTGGACCCTCATAGTTTTCTTCTTCGAGCAACGATTCTGTTGCCTTATGCTTTAACATGCTTTGTCCTCCAATTGTACCTTCTTTGCCGCAATAATATTTAACGGGATCTGAGAAACTGCCATGTCTATATGCAAACAAACGAAAATTCATCATTTTAATCCTTCTATCTTTAATAAACATAAACCATGATATTAAAAATTGGTACTAAAGAAGAAAATCAGAGCTCGGTTCTTATGTGCAAATTTCAACCTAAACAAGGCACACATGTCTCTTATGGAAAAAGACGACCTCATAACAAACGGCGAAATGAATAAGAAAAGGGCATACAAAAACCTCCATTGACGAATTGGAACACTTGACGTCAACTCATTAGTGGGTTACGCAGCCGCAATGGTGGATAACCTACACTCTAGGGTTTTCGACACACAGACTAAAAAAGGCGTGACAAACATCGGGTGTCGGATCCTCTACAGGCATCGGATAACTAGTGAGCTACACAGCCGCAACGGAGGAAGCTCAAAAGCCAAGAAAAACCATAGACCAAACGACATTGGAAAGACAAAGAACAAGGAATTGGCTAAAAGCCAAAAGGTTTGATGGGCAGTTAGCCTAATATGGAGCCGCAATGGTGGAACTCAATCACCTTGCAGCCTCGGATCACAGTCAAAACTACTTCTGAAAAATGCAAAGCAAGGTAATTTTCAAAATAGAACCCGGGTTAGCGAAAGACGTTAATTATTGGCACCACATTTAACTATCCTTCGAAAAAGAGGAAACTAAACAACCCACTTCAAATTCAAAGATAAAACATTGTAACAACCGACTGAGCCTTGTAGCTCACAACATGCACAGACCTGAGCGCCATCCTGAAAAACAAGAAAATTGGCCTTAAACAATCCACACGTAGCAGAGTAGGAACAAACGACCTTCAACAAAATCAACAAAAGGGGCCCAAAATTTTAGAAATTTGGGAAAAAAGTTGCAGTTGCAACACTCTCCTGACATAATAAATGAACCAAAGTCCCAAGAGCTACAAAAAAATATTCCTTGCCAAATTGCAGAGGAAATTGACAACTTGGGGATTACATCCGATGGAAAGCAGCCTAAAATTGAGGAGGTCTCAGCAGATCCTCTATGTACATCCGAAATCAATCAATCAGAAGAAGGGGATCTACATGATATGATGAAGGAAGGTGAATACCAGGACTACTTTGAAAGTTGGTTCCAAGAGGTAACCAGACTACAACACCATTTCCTCCTTCAACACCTTTTGTTGCAGAAGCAAGTAAGTCGGTTGGTTCTCCATATCCTGGTAATCATTGCAACAAATTTTTCATATGTGGATAAAGGTATATTTTTAATCTTACTTAGCACTTGGTTGCATTGGAAGAATTCATATACTTGAATAGAAATGTTTTCTTTCTTCTTAGGTAGAATAGGAAAATATGTATATAAATAAAAAAGTTGCATGTTTAGTTTAGAAATTAATGCAGCTTCATTGTTTTTCTTTTTTTTCAATAAAATGATAAGATCTTTAACCAGAATTTATACCTTCTCTCCAATCCATACTTTCAGAAAATTTATTATAACAACAGCTCATAGTCTATAAAAAGGAAAATGCCAGAGGGTAATATGAAATTGTGACTGCTTTTAATAATGGTTCTGTAAACATAAGAACAATTGATGATGAACAGGTTGCATTTGTGGTAATGGACAACGGTTGAAGGTATTTTGTTTGGTGAGGCTCAGGGTTTTATTTAAAAAAAAAGGAAGTTTCTCTATTACCATTGATTCCTATTTATTTTCAAGAACTTTCCTAATGTGAATTAATCCCCGAGAAACACTCTGAATATTTTTACTGGTTTCACTAGGTTATTGGAATACCTGTATCAAATAAATAAAAAGCATGTTTTTCTATAAGACTTGTTGTTTTCAGTTCAGTTTTTTTTATAGACTTGTCCTCTTTATTCATACAGGATGTCTATCTACCTTGCTTTGCCTCAATTAGTGATTTACAGCCTCAAGGGGTTTCACTTATGAACTCATAGTATACTAGTGCCATTTGACTTGGTTTCACACTGGATTGAACGAGGATATTTTTACAAGTAGTAACAGTTGGGGACATTGAGTTATTATCCAGATAGGCACCACAATAATTTTATTAGGGATGGTTTTCAAGACTGAAGGGTATTTTGATCATTATCCATTGGATTTCATTATATTAAATATACATATATATTATAAATAATTCCACCCACCTAATGTCTTTCAATTTATATAGTTATAGTGGCTAGTTGTTAATATGGAAAAATCTTTATAGGCATGTTTCAAGAAAGCTCTTCCAATTTTAATACCATCCCACTCCTAGAAGGTTTTCAGAGTTGCTCCCCCACTCATCTATGCGTAAGCAAATTATAAATTTTATCTTTAATATGAATTGGGACAAGGGCCTCTAGTAGAAAAAGGGTGTAAGAGGTTAACCCGCTGGGATACTGAGCAGGTCCACTGGCAGCGGGTACCGACCTATGGTATAAATAGGTAAACCCATCAGGGTACTGAATAGGCCTGTTGGCAATGGGGCATTCTTCCCCGGGAAGAATTTTCTTAGGTATTATAGTTACCCCATCGGAGTACTGAATAGGATCGCCGGTAGTGGGTTCTGACTTTGATATCTATTTTTAAAAAAAGCCTCATTTATACTTGTCTGTGTGAACAATGTACCTGTGTAAATGTTAAAGAGAAGCCATGTTGGGTTAAATGAAAATTAAAGAGAACTGTTTGTAATAAGCCAGTCAATAATCATTTTCAAATGATTTAAGTCTTTGTTACCTGATCTTTATTATAGAAGAGGTTTATTCCTCTAGAGTGTACTAACATTTAGTGATTCAATGAACATAGCTGTGAACCTTATTTTTTTTGCCACTCAAAATTTCTTGTGTGAAGCTGAGTCAAGTTGGCCCATACACTATTTTGGCCTCATTTGGTACTCCTCTTGTCTTGTTTTTAGAAGGCACATATTTTGGTGAAGAATTTCTCTATGGATAAAGAGCAAGAAGTCTGTGCTTATGGGTTGAAGTTTTGAATATTTTTAATAGTTAGATGCAAGAGTGAGATTGATAGTCTATGGACTGCTTTTAATTTTGTTTTTGTATTGACAATAATTAATAGTTTTATGACTTAGCTTTGTTTATGTGTGGTCAGATGAAGAAGCAACCATTGAATAATGGTAACTGTGCAAGGAGCCTGCTGGATAAAACAATTTTTTCAGGCAGTTTTAATTGTCTTTTCAACTCACAAAAGTTGGACATTTTGAAGAAAGACAATTATTTTCCCTTGCTTATAACATCATCACCCCGCTGGTAATCATTTCCACCCTTGCAAGCTTGAAAATACTTATGTGTATGGACATGAAAATACTAGACTCAGATTGGATCGGGTACTAGATCAGGTGTCGGATGAGGTATTGGAATGAGTTCTTCAAAACTGGTAAATTGAATTTTAAAGGTAATGTTCAAAACGCTGGAGTAATGTTCAAGATGCTTGGCTTTACTGTTAAAATCCAAGCATCTTTCTCATTTAAAAAATTGGTGAAATTATGAGCATTTACCGTAACACATTATATTCCATAGAGTTGATAAGCCACCTCTCCTTTGTAAGTAATTTAATGAGATATACACCTTGGCAAAATTTTATTTTATATTATTGATTATTTTATATCAATAAATCATACACCATCGCTTATGTTTAGTTTGCCATTTTTAATTTTTATGTCATTAATTTACTAAAATCCAAAGCCCAACTCCATCGTTAAAATTGACATTTGATATGTCTTAAGGCTATGAATTTTTCTGGGACGTGTCGATATACTTATAAAGCAAGGCAGTGTGGGAAGTACGTGCCTTGATCTGCTATAATTTCCTTAGCACATCTGTCATTACGATCATATTTTTTTTCCCTTTGCCATTATATTTTTAAATGGACTGGTTCGGGCTTTCATCTTTACCATCTGGAGGGAGATTGATAGAGGTTTTTAATTGTCCTTCGAGTTATTGTGTGCTCTCATTTCATCATTTTCTTTGTCCTTCATTTTATTCCCGTGTCTCCACGATGCTCAATCACCATGAACCCACTACGTATGGAAAGTTATTGGCCATGCCTGAGTTTTAGCTTGCAATGAGTTGTTTGTCCGAGCTGGGTGGCACCCTTTCTTAACCACTTTGCAGGGGCACGATGATGCCATGTCTCTGCAATTCTCCCTAGGGTTCGATGGTCACACTGCCAAGGTGGGATCGTTGGTGTTTCCAGTCACGGAGGAGTCAATCGCGCAGGCTACAGGGCTTCCATGAACAGGGGATCGTTGGTTCAAGAACTTTAAGTTGCCTCGCAAGGACTATGATTACGTTTTTAAACCTAAATTCCTGCTTGTGAAGGGTGAAAAAGGATTTTCAAAACTATGGATCAGAGAAGAATTTATCAATCCTTTAGTAATTATCACCAAGGTCATTACTTGTGAGGGTCGATTATCTACTTTCAAAGCATGTCACTTTCGATTGCTTGCACATTTTGAATTTGGTAAGCTCCTCAACTTTCCATTTTATTTTTGGAAAAGTTTGGGTAAGATGGCTTCTCAGGTCAGGAAAAATGTAGAAAACCCTACTCATAGCCTATATCATCATGTGCTTATCAAGATGGTCATTTTAGCTAAATTGAAGAAAAAAAAATCAAGCATGGGAACAATTTCTATACGAATTGTCCAATTCTCATATTATTTCACCCATGGTTAATGAAGTGAGTAGACCTCATATTCATGATCTTATTGACAAAGTATCCTCTGTGAATGTTTCTAAATGTCAAACTAGTCACATTCAGGAACAAGAAGTTAAGATTTGTAAGAAGGCAAGAAGGTCCCATGCCAAGAAGCCTTGGGGGTTAAAAGGGCGACAAGCAAATTTTCAGTTTGAGAGTGGACAAGGTCAGCCTGATTGTGGGAAATTTCCTGTTCCATCAACTTGTAGGTTTACCTGTAGTATGGCTACCCAAGAGAAAAAGATAGAATCTAAAGGTAACACACCTGTTCATGTTCAACTATCTTCATCCACTTCTTCATCTGCACATGATGATTCTTATGATTCCCATGATAATCCTTCAATACCGAGTCCTGTTGCATAATCTTCATTGCCATTTCATTTTTCAGCATCTCAGACTTTAAAATTTGATCAGAATTCTATCAAATCTCACCGATCAGATACTTCAGCCTTAGTCTCTAGAATTTAACCCAAAGTTTGGTCATCAATTTTGATTCTCAATTTTGTATGTCTGGGTATAAAATTTCTTACATTGGGACATGCAAGGTCTTCAGGCTGGGGAAGATGATGATCTCCTATTTTTGCTTGTCTACCACCATATTCCTAGTTCGAAGCTATATGGGATCAAGTATATTTGACTCTATTTTGTTGTATTTTGTGTTCGAATATGTATTTTCAAGGACAACATCCCAAGATGCTTTAAACAAGTAAATTCTTGACATTTTTATCACTTTATTTATCATTTTGATGGTTTTCAATTAACAACTGAAACTTTAGATTTTGATTAAATGCTGATCATTTGTCAAAATCTTGTCTCCCATGCAGTTGTTTTTCTGGTGGCTCGATCTGACACCTGTTCTGGCACTCACTGAGCATGTATTGATTGGTTTAGATATTTGGGGGATACATTTGTCCAAAATTATGCATGTATTTTATGCTTGGTCGTTTCAATATGGATTATGAGTTATCAGTTATCATTCAAATGCTCTGTTTCCTCCAGAAGTCGTGGCCCTAATCTCAAGCAATCTGGCAATGGCATTCCCATCATTAATCAGGAACCTGATTTTAGGCTCAATTTCTGAGCAATTGGTGGGGAATTATTCAAAACGGTTCAAAACCCACTTCATAAATGGCCCCGTTTACCCCTAACTTTGGGAAATTTTTATAATTTCTAAACGAATGTGGCGAAATCCTTTCTGGAACAGACGTGGTTTTTCCAGATTTTGGTGTTAGTCGTTTTCTGGGTGGTTGCATGAATTTCTAATTTTTGGGATGGATCTTATCCATCTATTCATGTATTCATGTATAAATAAAGCCTTAGAAGGATGAGATAGGAGAGGACATCCTGTAAAACTTTGATTTCAAATTAATTAAGTGACTGCTATGTTTTATTTCTTAAAGATTCAATTTAAGATCTAGAGGCGTTGAAGGCTGGGCCCACCTTCAACTCTTGTTGTTTATGTGTAGCTTTGTTTTCTCTTCACTACTGTAAGAAAAATCATATTATTTTGTTCTGGTACTATTCTTTGTATATCAATGTGTTGGTAATCTTTAGAAATATTGATGCTTGCATTGGATTGGTTGACATTATTGCATGTGTGTGACCAGGCTTGGGTAATTTTAGTAGATCTGATTCAGTAAGCTGTAGAGTAGTGGAATGTTCCAGATCTAAATCCTTTCTTCTTTTATTCTTAGAACTAGACTAGTTTGCATAGTTTGCAGAGTTTATAAAATGCATAAAGGTTTTAGAGCTTATAACATTCATGGGATTTGTCAGATAGCACCTTCAAATCTTTTTGCCTATATGTATTTTTGCTTCCTTTCATTGTTGTAAGCAAATTTACACCGTTTATTCTTGGTACTTGATACTGTCTTTTTTGTATGTGTACGCTAGTAGTTTAACAAGGTTCGGGATTGAAAATAAATGTGTGTTTATATTGGATTGGTTAGTATTATAGAATGCATGGAAACAAACCAGCTTGTGCTAATGAACATATAGATATAGGGTAGTTAGTTAGGGACAATCTCATCTTTATTTGTAGATTCGATTGAATGAACTAAAGGCTTAAAACCAATAGAAAGAGTGGCCAGGCAGGTTGGATTCGAATCCTTTTCTTCTATCATAGTATTAAGAATCGAATTGTTAAGTCTCTGGACAAAATTTCCACAACTTACAGGATCGTTATGGCTTACATAGTTCCTATAATTTATAGACTTTACGGGTTTTTAAAGAGTTTAAGGAATTTATAGAGCTTATGAAGTTTATAGGGTTTGTAGATTAGCATTTCTAGAGTTCGTAGGATAGCATGATCAGATTTGTTGTGTAAGGAATTTGAATGAATCAGCGAGAGGAAGTAACAGTTTATGGATAATTGACAGTGTGTTTTTGCCAGTATATTTTGATTCTTGTTATTCACTCCTTTATAATTGTAGATCGAATTCACAAAACTAGTTCTAAATCTTGTGAGCTGCTCGAATTGAATTAAAACAAAGTTTTATTTAAATAGTTCCAATTCATTGTTATGATCATAGGGTATTGCTTCTTGCTCAAAAGGCAAATCCATTGCAGCAAATGTTGTTTTGATAGCATTGGTACAAAGCAAGGGTCGATAATCTACAAAGTAAAAAGTTTTAATACTTGTGAAAGATCTATTAGATGTGTGACAAATTTTCCTTTGGAGGTGAAAACAGTTTGAGAATTCCAGCATGTATAAGCAGAGTTGTAGAAGCTATGAGTGGAGTTGAGTGAGATATTAAAGATTGATTAAATAGTGTTTCTTCTATAGACAAGTTTGAAGATATCTTTAGCTGTAGGAATTCCTTCATTGAAGATACTTGATTTCCCGGTTGTTCTTTTGGAAATAGGTTAACACTGAGCATGATTTGAAACTGCTTTTATTAGATTTGGTAAACCTTGTGTTTGCAAACAGTACTTAAAGGATTGACTTCTTTTCTTAAATTAGGTTTAACATCTTCAGATCTTGGTTTTTCAGTAGAATAGTTCATTTTAGGAATTACATTTGTATGTGAGTAAATTAAAATTACCCTAGGTATGACCTTGAAACCATTTTACTCTGCACATATAGTGTAGCGGCTCAAAGCTTACGTATCCCGGTCGATAATTAATTGAAGGTAAATTAATTAGTGAACATTTTACCCAACAACAGGTAAGAGCTCTTGCAAAATCTATCCTTTTCAGTCATTTACATTTTGAATTTGCTCACCTGGGGGTCCTCTATGATCCTGTTAGGGCCTCTATGAGCTAGGTCGCACCTTTCGAGGGTAAAAGAGCGACTAGGTCGCACCTGTGAGGCATTTTTGAGTGACCTAGTTGCTCTTTTTTTCTAGATAGGTGCAACTTGGTCCCTGGGTGAATTTTTTGCTGAGAGTTGTGGCTGATAGCTGAAATTTTCTTATGCAGGATGCCTGAGGAAAAGTGGCATGAGAGAAACTACAAAGACCTCTGGGAGGAGGCATTCCATGATGGGAATGTGCATGCTACATTGGCCCGTTGCGGTTTACTGAAGTTCATGTGGATACCCGTCATGAAGAGCTTGCGTCTATTGCTATATAATTTGGTGAGATTTTGGGATATTGGGGAGGAGGCTTTTCTGATCCAGGGATAGCGTGTTGAGATCACACTATTGGATGTATACTTTTTGGCTGGACTCGCTATGTTGGTAGTTGTTGGGGACTTGGGGCTAGTTCTATCTCATGGGAAGACACTTGAGGAGTTGTGTGAGAGGCACTGTTACGCGACTGCGTATGTGTGTGCTTCGCACATTATGATCTGTGACATTGAGGATGTGTCGACACGGGCCATTGCTACTATGTTGTTGCGCATCTTGGGCTCTACTGGGAGTTACCAGATATCTGGAGGGAAACTGCAAATAGTAGAGAGTTGCATGGGGGGCACTTACTATGCATGGTCCCAGATGTACCTTCAGGATGCTCGGCATCAGCTAAACAATGCGAGGGAATATAGGGGAGACTTTTGTTTTAGGTCCTTCTTATGTGATTTCATTTTTGAGAAAGTAACTACTTTACGTCCACACCGAGCAGTGCGGGATGGTGGTCTTTGGGAGCTGCGGATGCACATGTGGTGCCAGATGATGGTACGAGAGGCTGGCGGTAGAGTGGGTTGCTTCTTCACCAAGGAGTTGCTTGAGAAATGGAAATAGCTCCCAGTGATTATTGAGGAGTACCCTTATGTGGGTATGGATTACCATGGGGATCTTGAGATGCCACGAGCTCCTGGTCAGGCATGGGGACTAGCTGGTATGTATGTGTGATGTCTTTATGTGCATGTTTATACATAGTGTAGTTGAGCTGGTTGATGATTATATGTATAGAATGATGGTGTCTTTGTTTGTGTATGCATATATTGGTCCCCATTGGCCAACTGAATATCAGAGGTGGGTGGTTGCTATTGCAGAGGTGGCGGTTCCTGCGGGGAACCCTCGTAGGAGATGATGGGAGGCAGAGACTATTTTACCTCACTTGGAATGGCTAGCTGAGGGGATTACTGATGACGAATGGTAGCATTTGGACAATGAGCTAATCACCTCCATTCATAGTGTGCCTCCGGAGTGGACGTCTATGATGAGGAGGATGGCCGTAGCTTGTGATTACTTTCATCGGGAGGCGCAAGGGGATATTCCTGCAGAGGATGATGAGTATTCTAAGGAAGACTATGCTAATGATACTGATTCAAATTATAAGGAGGAGTCTGAGTCATACTAGTAGCTAGTGGGGCTGCCCCTAGTGCGTTGATTCACTTAGTATTTTTTGCATCTCTATGTATATCCAGCTGAGAAAGCATATGTTTCTTCTCATTTTGTACTAAACTTATTGTGGACATGCGACTTATCTATTTATATATATATTTGACTCACATGGATTATGGTTTTATATGTGAGTCTTTTTATGATGATGTGTATATATGTATATTTAATATAATTGTATTGTATATATATATATATATATATAATATAACATAGTAGTATTATGTATATTATGATATTAATGAAAGGGCCACCATGCCCTAGCTTGGTAGAGCACCTCTCAATGGATGGGGAGCTATGGCTCAATGGAGGAATGGAGGAGAGGGAGGGTGAATGACTTGAGAGGAAAAGGGTATCAAGGCACTCACACGGGCATCGTAACGATAGGGAGATGAGAAGTGATTTGAGAGTGACCGCCACCCCTCTATTTATACTTTTTCTTTGATTTTTAGGGTTTTTATCCCCCTTTTGGAGGTTTTAGCTCCTATGAGATCTATTTTGGCTCTTTTAAGGGGTTTTTAAGCCCCTTTTCACATTTTTGAGCCTTCTTGAGGGTGTGGGGGTCAAATGAGGGTCATGTATGGATGTCCTTGGGTAGTGCAGGTCATGTAGAGTTTAGTCAGGGATTTTTTGGGTTAACAGTAGGATTGTGAAGTCCTACAAATATCCTCATAGGATTGAGGTGGACAATAGGCTTGTGTAGTCCTATGAATATCCTCAAGTTGTGAGGTGGTGTACTTTACTATGTAAAGTAGATATAGTATGTAATGCATGAATAGAAATACATCCAGAGCAGGTATGACGATGACTTCTAGTCTTGGTGGAGTAGATATTTTCCTTCTCTCGAGTATTTCCCCTCCGCTGCATTAGATATTCGTGGAGATCCAGAACTCATCCTCCCTCCTGGAGGAGCATGGGGTGAGATAGGTATGTATTTTACTTTTTCATTATTTGATTATTATGATATTTTATTCATAAAAATATATATACATATGTACATGAGTTTGACCTTCTTTATGTTTATATGCATATGTTGGACCAGTCTTCCTCAACGGATATCCCAGAACATTTTTGCGGCCTATGTAGGTTGGTGGGGACGATGCTATGCTACTTGTGGTGGAGGGAATGCTGGCTAGGATTACCTATGATGTCCCCATAGTCGAGATGGAACATATCTTGATGGCTATGCAGGACCATGTAGTTGGGGTTCCTTCGACCTGGTTACGCCTTCTTAGAAGGGTGACTAGGGCCATATTATGTTATAGGGAGGTTGTAGAGGCATTCGCAATTGAGGAGGCTGAGAATCATCTCTAGACTTGGGAATATTATAGATTATGATCCTATTTTTTGTTTATTGATGTACTTATGAGAGGATATTCAGATCAAAATCATTGTATCTATGGCCATACTTA
>LPNX010234265.1:31483-64290 GCA_001517045.1 Pseudotsuga menziesii | reverse complement strand
ACACACACACACACACACACACACACACACACACACACACACACACACACACACACACACACATTTCTGGTTATGTACATGTGCTTCAAATGTGTATGTATATTTTATTTTACAATGTGTGTGTTAAGTGCCAATCGAGTATGTAATTCGTATATGCATCAATAATTATGTTTTTATTTCTTGAAATATGAATGTATGAAATATATTCAAAATTTCTTTTAAGTAACTTGACACGTAAAAATTGATGTAGTAAGTTAGGGTTTCACATTTGATAATCACCATTAAGCTAGGAAACCATAAGCTATGAGTCAAGCCTGACCTCCAGAAGGGTAATGCCACACAATGTAGCATCCCATAAAAACTCAATGAGTGTACTGTATTCAACAAAATAATTAGTGGCAGGACCTAAGCACGCTCCACTGAAGGAAACCAATTGTCCCAAGGGCGTATAGATAACCCAAGCAGTTGAAGCCAGATTACAAGTGTGGTAGCTGGCACCATCAAACAAACCTACAAACCACTTAGATGACATCTGAAACAACAAAAATACGATATAAGAAACACTAACTAGTTAATGACCTATTTTACATCGTAATTGGTTAATTCATACATTCCTTTTTTAAAACTTTCGACATGATATAGGGTCCGAACCACATAGAATTAAAATTGTCCGCCCCCAGGAATTCCTTGTCTTGATCCCAGAGCAAAAAAATTTCTCCCTCAGAGAAAAATATTGATTTAACGACTTCATTGTATTGGTTTTTGACCCATTTCTTATGAGCCTCATTTGCAGTCAACGTATCGCTGCATTGTTCATCTAGATTTTCTAAGTGAAGAAAACGTTCTTCCATATCTACAGTGTTGGGAAGCACATGAATAACAATATTTAGGGATGGTATCTCACACTCAACCGGTGTGAATGCTTCCACCCCATCAACGAGATGGAAAGGAGAGAAACTAGTAGTAGTCTTAACATTAGTATGGTATGCCCAAAGTGCAGGGAAAAACATGATATGCCAATTTAACCTGCCCACATTTATAGTGCACTTCAGTATGGTTTTCAAGGTCTTATTAACCACCTCTACTTGTCCATTCATCTGATGGTAAAAGGAATATGAATGATCCTGCCTAAACCCTAGCATGGTGGTCAATTCATTCATCATGTTGTTCTGAAAATCAATGCCATGGTCAATGACCATCTGCTTTGGTATGTAGAACCTAGCAATGATTTGGTTGAATACAAAATAAGCCGTCATTTTTCCATTTTCCTTAAGGGTAGGCATTTCCTCTGCCCACTTCATAAATTAGTCTACACTAACAATGATGTATTTGTGCCCAAGAGCAGAAAATGGGTTACACGTCATGTAATCAACCCCCCACTTAGTGAAGGGCCTTTCTGTGATGATGGGAAACAAAAGAACAATATGAGACCACATATTTTTGGTATAGACGTGACAAGGATGACAATGCTTTACAACTTCCACAAAATCTTTGAAGATAGTGGGCCAAAAATAACTGGCACGTAGAATTTTTTGGGTCGTTGCTAACCTGGATAAATGAACCCCACACGCTCTACTATGGATTTCATTTAGGACATGATTTGCCTCCTCGTGGGTGAGGTATCTGTGCAAGATAGAATCTACCCCTCGGCGATACAAGGTATGACCGATAATAAGGTAGTTTTTCACATTAACCCATAACTTATGTCGATATTCCCGCGATAAGGACACATGACACTTAAGAGTTTGGACTTATACTAGGATATCTCCATAGCATGGATCAGAGGTTGAAATCAAAAAGATATAATCATTTGGGAATGAGTCTTCTTCCACCACTATAGTATCTTCCATAGGGAACTCCAAGATCAATTCTATGAATAATAACAATTTTTTGGACCTAGAAGATTGAAAATACAAGTCAAACTCTTGGAGAATGACTATCCATTTATTGATTTTTCCCTTGATTATATGTCAAGATAAAACATACTAGAATGGATTCACATATGCAACCAATGTGGTTGTCCTTATCAAGATATAGTGACAAGGCCTCTAAACAACGTAGACTAGTGCCAATGCCAACTTCTCAACATGCGAGTATCTAAGTTCAAGACCTTCTAATGTTTGACTAAGGTAGTAGACAATGTTTTCTTGGAGCTGATCGTCTTCCTGAACTAGTACTACTCCTATGGTCGGCTCGGATGCGGCCACATACAATATAAAATATTTAGTGTAATCTGGCAGATGCAATACTGAGCTGATAGTAAATCCTTTTTCAATTCCTTGAAATCGAGTTGTGCGGTTTCATCCCATAGGAATGGGGTGTCTTGCTTCAACAAGTGCATGAAAAAATTTGTAATCTTGGCATAGTTGACTATGAATCGTAAAAAAAATTGGATTTTCCCTACAAACTTTGCATTTTCCTGATAGAACGAGGAGGAGACAGATTTAAAATGGCCTCAACTTTCAATGGATCCACTTGTATTCCTCTGTTTGACAGAATGAAACCTAGTAACCTCCCTGAATCGACGCAAAAAACACACTTGTGGGAATTCAAGTTTATCGTTTAGTGTCTACATCATTCGAAAATCATACGACTATGGTCTGGATGGTCCTTCCTCTTACGAGAATGGGTAGGCATATAATCCATGTAATGTTTGGCAATATTCTTTATATCATGGAAGGAAAAATTCATTTCCTTCTGGAAGGTAGCCCCTCCATTTTTCAAAACAAAGGGAGTTTTCTTATTAATGAAGGTTCCATAAGGAAATTGAAGGCCATTTTATGTTAGTCTTTCGGTTGGTTATATCCCAAAAAAACGTCCATAAACAAAATACCTCACTACCCGGAGAAGCATCAATAATATGATCGATGAATTGTGTGGCGTAGTTATGCTTAGGACACACTTTGTTTAAATCATGAAATTCAATGAAAACACGTATATTCCCTTGTTTTTATCAATGGTAACACCATTGGATACCCATTCCGTTAGAGCATTTGGGTAAATGAACCCAGCTTTCAACGGTTTCTCCACTTTATCCTTGACGACTGCCGCTTTCCATAGATTTACTGGTCTAATCTTATGTTAAACAAGTTTTCCATCAGGGTAAGTATGTATCTCATGTTCAACTATAGATAAATCAATTCCTAGCATTTGCTCATATGACGAGGAAAGGACATCACATAATCCCTTAAAGAAGGAAGTGTAGATGGAAACCTCTTGCAGAGAAAAATTTACGCCAATATGAACATTTTCTATGATGTTAGGATTTGCACAAATGTTGATTGGAATGGTAGTAGATATATTTTCCATATTCCCCTCGAAAAATACTCCCTCCTTAGTTAAAGGATTAATCAACAGATCAACACCTTCTTCCAATCTCACATGGAACTACTGATTATAAATATTGCTTAACTCTAGAACGAATAAGAACTTATGGTGAAGGTCTTCACAAATATTTTCTCATCCAAACATAGCTACTAGAATGGATTTTTCTGAAGGAAAAACCATATCCAAACAATCATAGGAATATGTAGAGTTCTCTTCCTAGGCAGGCATATAACCTTCATCTAACTCCTTTGAGAATGAGGAAGGATTCACGATCGAATCAACAATGTCATTAAATACAACTTAATAAGCTACTTGAACTGATTATAAGGGAAATTAAGGATCTTGATGTGAAGAGAGGGCATGTTATCACCCATTAATTTTCATATGGTTGTGGTTGGATATCATTGGGGTAACCATTTCAAACCAATATTTAGATTGTATTCTAGAATATACAGTTAGAGAGGGCTCTCTCTTTGTCATAGGGTTATTCACATACACATTTGTCTTTAAACAAGGACTCAGAAGGCTATATTTCTAGGGGGAAGGGTTGTTGAAGTTTTAGAGAGCGTAAGATAGACAAATAGAAAACACCATTGAGCAGTGGAGTCAAAACTTGAAACATTCAAGGACTTACAACAAATAATAGCCAGTTGATAACCTTCATAGTCTGAGGCAAATTAGGTGGTAGTATTCAACATAATATCTTTGAGAAATGGTAGGGGAAAATGAGAAGAAGCCCAATGAGACAGGAGGCACCTATGTGAGGATGAATCTCTTGAAACACCTATAGGAAAATAAATAGTAAAGGTTGATAATTGAAATGGAGTATCTAACAGAGGATGAATTCCAAGAAATTTATCATAAACACATAACAAACACATTATCTTATGCAAGGAGAGATTAACCGAGAATATTTTCTGTTGAAATATTGTAACTTCGAAGAATATTATATATGTATCTTTTGTGGTCCCTGATGGTCCTAATGGGAGAACTAATTGTATTACTTTGTACCTTGATGCTTCTAATAAAAAAAACTAATAAGACTCATGAGGTAGTCCCCTCTAATTGTAAAGGTGGGTCATTAGCACCCCAGTGTGGTTACTTGAGCCTACATGTGTAACTCGAGCCTACATGATTGACTCAAGCCTACATGTCAGATGAGTTAATTAAAGTGAACGAATGAATATAAATAGGGGTGTGGTGCTCTTCATTTGTAGCACACACTCTCACTTGTGTAGTGCATTAGTGGAGGAGAGAGAAGTAGTTGGAGAAGGAGGAGCATCAGGCTTTGATCTCCTTGTTGTTTTATCTTTTACATTTTGGGGAATCTATATTGAGGAAGTTTTTGCTAGGTTTTTCCCTTTAGGGTTTTCCTAGGATAAATATTTGTGTTCCTTTTGTATGGTTGTGCTTGTCTATCTTTCAGTGATCCCGTTTATATGCTTTTGTTATGAAATTGAAATGAAATACTAATGATCTAGCTTAGCATATGAAAAATTAACATGGTACCAGAGCCACCATTAAAGAAGACATTGTGCAGCTACAGAAGCTAGGTATTCTTACTTTTTGATTCTCTCTCCACAATTGATCAGCAAAAGAAGGCTAGGCTGACTCTCCATTGAAGGGCGCATCTTTCTGTTGAAGCGGAATTTGATTCCGAGCATTTTTAGTTTTCGGTGCGGGAAACTAGGGATTCTTGCAGAAGAGGAATTTTTGAGTGAGCCTGGCATAGGATTGATCTCCTCATCAAAATCAAAGTTTAGAGACTTGGATCAAGAGTTTTGGTTGGCTGAAACTCCGGGAAAGTCAAACCCTAGTTTGATCCCGAGCTGGAAAAACCCTAAATACTAAAACTGCTAAGTTTTGGTACATTCACTATATCCAGCAATTGGTGAAGTTTCAAGAGCTGAAAATTTCAAAGGCCGAAGATAAAATCTGGGTGTACATTGTATCCCAAATTCAGCCTCACATTCACTATATTCTGGGAGATATGATCCCTCCAATGTAGGGTTCCAACCTCTTCTAGAATTCAGCCATAAACAGGACACCTGGGGATATTTTCTATCTCTTGGGATACATAGGTTCAAATGGAAGTCCTGAATATGTTCCATAAAGGGAACATAATTTAATTTCTATGGTCCAAATTTCAGACCCAGAAGATGAAACAGTGACACGTGGGAGTCTGTACAACGTCGTTGTTTTGAACAGTCCTGTAACAGGTCACCTTGGGAAAAGGATCATAAATCCCAATTGGTGAAACAAATTTTGATGAAACCTATGGTGTTGGATCCGGGACATGTGAGGTTACCTCAATGAGAAATATCAGAGACATAGGAGCATTAATTTCAGATATATCACAGAAACAGTGACAGGAATTTTTGCAGAAGAAATTGGAAAACTAGGGCTTCCTGTTCTGGTAGCTTCCCTCCAATGTTTTCAGAAAAAGAGTACATTGGAAAGCTCCATTTAAAGAGATCTATATTTATATCCAATAATATCTAGAAGATTCCAATTTTTGAAAACTAGGGTTTCTGTGACAAACCCTAGATCATTTAGCTCCAGAACCAGGACAGACACCTCAAAACGGTAAGATCTAATCTTTCACTATTTTTGATTGAGCTTCTCATTTCAAAGTGATCTATCACATCAGCTTGATGACAAGCTTGGGGAAGTTGAAAAATTCCAATCCTAGAAGTATATGATCTCTCGAAAGAAAATGGATTGAACACCTACATGAGTATAGAAGTTCCAGTTTTAGAGGGAGATAAGGCTAGAAGCCTTACATAAGAAGAACTTGGTCAAGGCCAAGAAGATCATTGCTGATTTGGTCACGAATCAACTTGTACTAGAAGTGTATTCCTTAAAGACACTAAATATGTTTTATTCCTTTACCAATCTATTTGAAGGGAAGAATAGAAATTAGAATATGACCTTAAGAAACCAGTTGAAGAATGTGAAGATCCAGAATGCAGAGACCATGTAGTCATACTTTACAAGGGTCTCTCAAATCAAAGAACAACTTGTAGCGGTAAAAGAAGAAGTGAAGAATGCAGTAGTCATGATGTCCACCTTGAATGGCCTCCCAGGATCATGGGATTCATTCATTCGAGGAATGTGTGCCAAAAGGAAGTGATTACTTTCAGCAGACTCTACGAAGAAGAAGAAGCTCAACTCATAAGAAGAGAAGAGAAGATGGGAGAAATTGAAGATCAAGCTCTCACCATTCAAAAAAGATCCCTCAAGCGATGAGGAATATTAAGAACTCAATGCTTGATGAACCTCTTATCCATATTATCATTTGGATAAGAAATGATGATGTCATGAATGAAGAAGATGATGAAGTATAAGGATCAAGAAGGAGTCTACCCATGAAATGAATAAAAGATAAGTATTAAATTGTCATTTCATGATATTGTTTTGTTATACATTTGATTATATTCAGTTGATGTGTTATGCATGATAGATTGGTTGCATGAATGACATTTATGAGATATGGATAAATGTTGTGTTGGCTAAACAGTTGCATGATGCATAAGAATTTGTCGTTATGCATATGTTTTATGAAATAGTTCTAACCATGCAACTGGTGAATTTGAATTGTAGGAAAGGTCATGTACAACCACCTACAAGAAAAGAAGGATGAGACTTGTTCTGAAGAACAAGTGATGACAATTCAATAAACATGAATCTAAAGCTCCCAGGGTCAAAGACATCATGACGAAGGAAAGAGATTCAGAGAGCGGTTGATCCACCTCGAAGGATGAAGACCACCATGGCTATGAAAGAATATATGATCAAAGAGTAACAATTGATCATGAGGAATGATGTATTTCATATGGTTTCAAGACATAAATGGAAGTATGTAGTATCTTCCATATGGATCTACAAGAACAAGTGTACAAATCAAGGTTTGTGATTTGCCTCAGAAAGAATAGACTATGACATGACATACTCTATTTACAAGTATATATCAAGCATAGAACCACCTGTATAGAATGAAGAGGGAAGATGATACTCCACTTCAGGGGGAGTGACTATAGAAGATATTTGAGTTCGACATGGTACAACATGATGGACAGCTTCTTGATGGATCAAGACTTTACCAAGAGTAAAGTGGGTTCCAACCTTCAAGGTTGAATGCAGAAGACTAGAATATGTTGATGACCTGACAAGAGGAACTCATGGAAGATGTTATGATGAAAGAATACTAGAATGATGTTTGGGATATAATACTCAAACCAAAAAGAAAGAATGTGGTATCTTCCAAATGGATTTGTAAGATAAAATATGCTGCTGATAGAAGTAAGGAAAGACTTGTGGCTTCTCTCAGAAAGAGGGAATTAATTCTGAAGAGACACTTACTCCAGGAAGAAAGGTATAATTCCTTTAGAACTATCATAGTAGTTTCTTCCATGATTAAGTAAAGACAAGCCTTCCTTAATGGTATGATTGAGGAAGAGTTTTTTGAAGTTGAAGATAGATGGAATCACATATGCAAGTTGAAGAAGGCCCTCTATGGTTGAAGCAAGCTCCCAGAGCTTGGTATGGAAAAATAGATAGTTTCCTGTCGAAAATGGGCTTCACCAAGAGTAAAGTTGATCCTAACCTTTATCTCAAGGTTGTAGAAGATGAAACTGTCATCTTGTTATTATATGTGGATGATCTATTTTTGACAAGGAATGAGAAACCGATTGTAGAATGCAAGAAGAAGTCCGTTGGAGAATTTAGACCTTGGTCTAATACTTTATTTCCTAGGTCTGGAAGTACGAAGGAATCTTTCTTAATCAGGGAAAGTATGTAGTGCAAGTTTTGAAAATATTTTATATTTTTGAATGAAAATCCATGGCCACACCCATGGATTCCAACCTGAATTTATTAGCTGATGACTCATCAGAGTTAGTGGATGTGACTCAATACAGATAGATTATTGGGTCATTGATGTACTTAACAAATACCGGACCATACATTTATTTTGCTGTGAACACCTTGAGTCAATATCTAGTTCAACCTAGATGGGTTCACCCGATAGCCGCAAAACATGTGATGAGATATCTGAAAGGGACTATAGACTTTGGTCTATACTATGATCGAAACCATGATTACAGATTGTATGACTATACAGATGCAGATTGGGCTGGAAGTATCTCAGACATGGAAAGCACATCAGGTATATGCTTTTGTTTGGGGTCTGCTATGAATTCATGGTTTAGCAGGAAACAATCCAGTGTTTCTCCTAGCATGGCTGAAGCAGAATACATAGCATATTGCTCTGCTAAGGTGTGAAGCCATATGGCTTCAGAAGCTGATATCAGGACTCTTTGACCTGAAGATAGATGCTACAATGATTCTATGTGATAACCAGAGTTGTGATGACAGAGAAACCTGTGTTCCATCGTAACACATAGAAATATGGTATTTCTACATACAAGATAAGATGCAGATAATGATGTTTCAGTATTTACATACTATAGATGTAGATGATGGCGATTCAGTATTTCTAGAATGAATATAGAGATGATGATGTTTTAGTACTCCCATACTGAATATATCAATGATGATGAATTTAGTATTCCCATATTGAAGATATAGATGATGTTTCGGTATTTACATACTGTAGATACAGGTGATGGTGATTCCATATTTCTATACTGAATATAGAGGTGATGATGCTTTCAGTATTTCTACACTGAAGATATAGATGATGATGCTTTCAGTATTCACATAGTGGAGACACAGATGGTGATAGTTCAGTATTCACATACTGAATATGTAGATGATGATGGTTTAGATGCTGATGTGTTGATGAAACCTCTGTCACGAGTAAAGATTGAACACTTTCAAGAAAATATTGGTGTGGTTCGAAAAGACCTTCCCTAAAAGGGGAACTAGTGATGTTGCAGTGGGATTGTATCATCCCTGGGCATCTGCCCTAAAGTGATCCGGTGTCCTCGGTCTTCGAGAATGAAGAGGGATTGTATCATCCCAGGACATCTATCCAGAAGTGATCCGGTGACCTTTGTCCTCGAGAATGACGAGGGATTGTATCATCCCAGGACATCTGTCCAAAATAGATCCGGTGAATTCAGTCTTCGTGAAAGTGGTGGGATTGCATCATCCCTGAACTTCGGTTCAAAATGTATCTGGAGGTCTCAGCCCCCATGAATGTGGTGGGATTGCATCATCCCTGAACTTCGGTTCAAAATGTATCCAGAGGTCTCAGCCCCCATGAAAGTGGCGGATTGCATCATCCCTAAACTTCAGTTCAAAATGTATCCAGAGGTCTCATCCCCCATGAAAGTGGCGGATTGCATCATCCCTAAACTTCAGTTCAAAATGTATCCGGAGGTCTCATCCCCCGTGAAAGTGGTGGATTGCATCATCCCTGAAAGTTGGTTCAAAATGTATCTAGAGGTCTTGGCCCCCGTGAAAGTGGTGGATTGCATCATCCCTGAACCTCGGTTCAAAATGTATCCAGAGGTCTTATCCCCCGTGAAAGTGGTGGGATTGCATCATCCCTGAACCTTGGTTCAAAATGTATCCGGAGGTCTTGGCCCCTGTGAAAGTGGTGGGATTGCATCATCCTTGAACCTCGGTTAAAAATGTATCTGGAGATTTCGGTCCCCATGAATGTGGTAGGATTGCATCATCCTTGGACTTAGTCCTAAAGTGATAGGGATTAATTATCCCGTAATCAATTTGGTAATTTCAGTTGTCAAGAATGTGGTGGGATTGCATCATCCCTGGAGTTTAAGTCCAAAAGTGAACCAAAGACTTTTTTGTCTTTGAGATGTGGATTGCAGGTTCCTGCTAATGATGATGACGTATTGATCGAAAGATCAGAGTATGATGATGATTCCTTACTGATCAAAAGATCAAAGTGTGATGATGATGACAGACTGATCAAAATATCAGAGTATGATGATGATGACGTACTGATCGAAAGATCAGAGTGTGATGATGACGATGTACTGATCGAAAGATCAGAGTATGATGATGATGACGTACTGATCGAAAGATCAGAGTATGATGATGATGACGTACTAATCAAAACATTAGAGTATGATGATGATGCCGTACTGATCGAAGTATCAGAGTATGATGATGATGATGTACTGATGGAAATATCAGAGTATGATGATGATGATGTACTAATCGAAAGATCAGAGTGTGATGATGATGACGTACTGATTGAAAGATCATAGTGTGATGATGATGATGTACTGATTGAAAGATCAAAATGTGATGATGATGATTCTATTCGAGAATTGAAGTATGATGATGGTGCTGATCACGATGTTACTGATCAAAATATGATGATGTTGCTGATCAAAAGAACAAAATGTTGAAGATGTTGTTGCTGATTGAAAGATCAAAGTACTGAAGATGTTGCTGATTGAAATGCTGAAGATGTTGTTGCTGATCGAAAGATCAAAGTGCTGAAGATGTTGTTGCTGATCGAAAGCTCAAAGTGTTGAAGATGTTGCTGATCAAAATGCTGAAGATATTGTTGCTGATTGAAAGGTCAAAGTGCTGAATATGTTGCTGATCAAAAGGACAAAGTGTTGAAGATGTTGTTGCTGATCGAAAGGTGAAAGTGATGAAGATGTTGCTGTTGATTGCAAGGTCAAGTTGTTGCTGATCGAAGCAGTCAAAGTGTTGATGTTACTAAAGACTGAAGATTGAAGATGAAGACTACATGATGTTGAAAAAGCTTCCAATGATTTATAGATGCATTACCCTGATGATGTTGATGATGTCCTCTATCTCTCTTCTGTTATTGTTGTTGTTGATGTTGTTATAGAATACCCTTCTCGTTAAGGCGGAGTGTTGAAATATTGTAACTTCGAACAATATTCTATATGTATATTTTCTGGTCCCCGATGGTCCTAACGGGAGAACCACTTGTATTACTTTGTACCCTGATGACTCTAATCGAAATAACTAATAAGAGTCATGAGGTAGTCCCATCTAATTGTAAAGGTGGGTCATTAGCACCGCAGTGTGGTTACTTGAGCCTACATGTGTAACTCGAGCCTACATGATTAACTCAAGCCTACATGTCAGATGAGTTAATTAAAGTGAACGGATGAATATAAATAGAGGTGTGGCGCTCCTCATTTGCAGCACACACTCTCACTTGTGTAGCCCATTAGTGGAGGGGAGAGAAGTAGCTAGAGAAGGAGGAGGATCAGGCTTTGATCTCCTTGTTGATTTTATCTTTTACATTTTGGGGCATCTATATTGAGGAAGTTTTTGCTGGGTTTTTCCCTTTAGGGTTTTCCGAGGATAAATCTTTGTGTTCCTTTTGTATGCTTATGCTTGTCTATCTTTCAGTGATCCTGTTTATATGCTTATGTTATGAAATTGAAATGAAATAGTAATGATCTAGATTAGCCTATGAAAATTTAAAATTTTCCATGATCACAGAACAAAACAGGAAAGAATGCTGGCATGTGCGTGATGGAAAAAAATGGTAGAACTAGACACCAAGAACTCAGGCCCTCTTGATTGAAAATGATGGTTAAAAGCACCTTGAATCACCTACAAAAAATTCAATCTTCCTTGCATCTTATCCCTGTGAAATAAACCTCAGCCATAGATATTTATCTACGAGACATCTTAATCATCCAATGATGCAACCTTTAGACGATTTCACAATCTACCAACTTGATAAAATTCCTACTCCTTTCCATTGCGAAATCAATTCTGATAATAGATCACAAATCCACCAAGCTCTCTACTGTCCAATCCTCTCAGGCCTACTTGATTTCGCAAGGATGACAAGTTTATTCTTTCGTGCATGTTGTGGCTAAGAAATGAATACCCACCATAGGTATTCAACTACTATATATCATCACCATTGAGATATGCATGCCCTAATAAATTCTACATATTTTAAAACTTAATTACCCCGTGGACTTTCAATCTGTGGAATCAACCTCACTCATTGATCTTCCACATCGTCAAATATCATCCGTCAAAACTTGTGCCTCATACTTAATTCCACAGATCTGAAATCTTCATTATATGCTCATGTTGGATCAACGGAATTATTTTCCATCGTAGATCGTATTATACCTTTAATATGGGTCATCGAAAACCATGAGGTTTACCATATTTCACTAAATTGGGAGAGATACTTATCCCGTGCACATGTTTCCCTTTTCCGCACCGTCGATATTAGGTAGACACTCTTCAAGCCACTGATCTAAGATCAAGCTGATTAACCTTATAAACCATCGTGATTTGTAAACATGACTTTCATACCTCCAATCTCTGAGTGCAATATCCAATGGGGAGGTGACACTCCATTTACGAACGCTCCCCATTGTGCAGGCCCTATCCGACTTTGAGTGTGCAAGTTGTCTCAATGATTTACATGCACACTATCAAATCTCATTGAAGATATGTGAATCGATGAGATCCGTTGATCTGAGGTCAAGCTGTGGGTTATGGAAAGTGGAAAGCGATCCGTTGATCTTCGGTGGAATATTTACGGATTGTCAATCTCGTGGATTGCAAAAAGAGGGATTCTAACTTTTTATGACCAAAGTTTCTATTTTTCTGCCTTTACGCTCCTTCCTTTATGCTCCTTTCCGAACCATTGACCTTTGAAGAAACTCTTTAGATCGTCAATTTCGAGGAAAGTGGAAAGAAGGATTCCAATCTTTTTATAATCAAACTTTGTATTTCCTCTTTCTGATCTCTACTCTTTTCTGAGCCATTGATCTTTGGTGGAATATTTCTAAACCCTCAATCTTGGACTGCGAAAAACGGAAGTCTATTTTACCAACTTTTATAACCAATTTTTTTCCCTTTTCTACTTCTGCCTTATAGCTTCGCCCTTTCTCCTTGACTGTTGATATATCCTGGCACCACACTTAACTGTTAGATATTAGATTGTGGAGAGAGGAAATCGGGTTTACCACTTTTCATAAATGAGTCTTTGCCTTTTCCTTGGCGAAAATGATTTTTGTCCTTTGATTTTTCTCTGCTATGCATCTAGGCCGTCCGTTCTTGTCAACTTTTGACCTTGATCAATTTTTTTCATATTTAGGCATATTTATAAGGCTAAAAATCGAGATTTTTAATAATATTGCTCTTCAAACAATGGATAAAAACATTAGAACATGTATAAACCCCATCAATATCCTTCTGATTCATGTCATATTAAATTTTTCAAATCTTACCCTTTCTTTTACTGCTCTGAACCTTTGCAGGGGAATGAGTGAATATGCCTATGTGAAAATATTCAAAATTTAGCATAGGTTCTAATAGTGGCTCCAAATATGGGATGATATCTTCCTTGTGAGGTAGCAAAGAAACCCATAGATGAGGTTCCTGATTGATTGGGATCATCCCAAGATTTTCCCAAAATATCCAACATGCTCTGAAAACAAAAACTAAGTTGCTACCGAAAACAAACTGAAAATTTTCTAAAAGGAATGCTCACCATGTCGTGCTTATTCATACCTACCAACCCTATCAACTGAACACCAATTCCCAATCAAGTAAACTCTGACTTATAATGAATTCAATCAAGCAACTGATCCCATAAAAAAACTTTCTCCTCATGCTTGATAAAAAAAATGAAGGAATTAATGGAAAAGGTTATGATAAATAAATTGATCTTTACTGTAAATACATAATGATCCATTATCACTACAAAGCTTTTCCACATATTCAGCTACTGGATCATGACAAGGCTGCTCCAACAAATTCTATTGTGTTCCTGTCATGACAAGGCTGGTCCAACTATAGCTCCTCCAACACCCTATCAAACTGATCTTCAAAAGAACCATGCAACGAATGCTTAGGACAATTTTCAAATGAGACATCAACTTCTTCATCTAAAATATCAGAAATTAACACCTAATTCCTTTGAGGTGTTTCAAAAGAAATATCATCAATAGAATCAAGAAAAATAATTTATGAATTTGAAAAACATAAAAAAATATCCCATTTGGAATCATCTTCTTCTTCTAGGTGGTCCAATCTATTATTGTAGTCTGCTAGTTCTTAAGGTGCATTATCACAGTAGCCATCCTCACATTCAACATATATAGGAATGCTGAAATATCCACTAAAAACATTACTAACAGAATTTTCAACATGCTGACTACGATCTTCATAAAGAAAATTAGTATGACTCTCTTTTTGCACATTACTAACCTGGCCATCTTCCTGCTCATAAGAAGAAGGATGGGAGTGCAAAGTAAATTCTAGTTTTTCAACCTTATCATCTTCTTCTTTAGGTTCTAACCCCTTAGGTAAAACTATTGTTTACCTCATAGGCTAGGATTGATGGCATGGATGTTTTCCGTTTTCATTATCTATCTCTGAAAATGTCATATCGTCAAGTTTCTTTGTTTTCATAGAGGCTCTTAATATTTGTTTCAGATATTCAAATGAGGAAGAACACAATGACAAATAGTTACTTTCAACATGCTGATTGCAATCTTCATCAAGAAAATTAATATGACCCTCTTCTTGTAATCACCTTCTTGATCACCTTCCTACTCATCATATACAGGTGGGCTAATATTTTCTTTAAAACCACCATTAACAACGTTTGTAACAGGATGACGACATTCTTCATAAAACATATTCTGTCTTTGAAGAAATTGCCACTGCAAAAGGGGGATTTCTGATTGAATGAGTGCATCCTCCTCTTGTGAAAAAAATTCAAGAGTTGAAAGATATGAGGAAAAATCTGAGTGATATTCCCTAGTTCCTTCTTGGCCACACAAATATTGACTAGAATTCTGCAAACATCATTAATTTCAGAGAAAGAAATATAGCTGGTTGAATCAGAGTTTTGGATTATGTCCATATCATGCAAGGAAGACATTACCAACAGCTGAGGATTTTCTTGGATACCATGGAAACTGGTTTCTATTTCTTTTTGAGATGAGTATTCATGTAAAATATCTAGAATATCATCTTCCAAAACTCCTCCTCACCATACATGTTTTTTAGCTTTTCAATGAAACCTTTACCATGCATGCAACAATCTCGAACTAGCAGCAAGGAAGGATATTGATCTTTAAAATGCTCATGAAATACTGAATGAAAGTCGTTAAGGGAATATAAAATTTCTGTTGGTAGCATCTTGTACCATGACCTTGCATTTCCTTATAAACTAACCATGGACATTTTCATTAAATAATCCTCTTGCAATTAAACTCCCAACTTATATATATGCTTATGAAATCTAACCAAATGAAGGGAAACATCATCACCCTTTTGATCTTTGAATCTTGGAATATATCCTTTCCAATATATATTAGGTATTCAATTTGGAAAACCATGAATGTGAGCACGATTCATAGGAGCATACCTTACAGCTATAGAACTCATCTTGATGATGAAGAAGCTGGATCAACTCCTCAAACTTTGCAAACCCCTTTGACAGTGGAGATTCCATAGAACATTATAAAGAATGGCTTCTTTGTAGATGGAGTTGCTGAGTTAAATATGCGTGAACTTCTTGATGTTTGACCATTGTTCACCATCAACAATCAACCCTGAAACTCTATAGCTCATACCTAGGGGATATTTTAACCTTTGTTCCCCACTATGGTCATCATTATTTCCCAGTGGAGTCACCTTCAAAAACTTTGAGTGGAGTCGTCGGAGCATATACAACCAATATGTGTCTAGGACTGAATTCTCAACCAGGTCGTATAACTAAAACAATGTTGTTTTCCCAAGGATATAATAGTTATTATTCACTTTTTATCAACAAGAACAAGATTGGATACGCTTTCTGTCAAAGCAATCAGGTGAACGAACCCAGCTTTCAGTAGTTTCTCCACTTCATCCTTGATGGCTGCTTATTTCCACGGATTTACTGGTCTAAGCTTATGCTAAACAGGTTTTGCGTCAGGGTAAATATGTATCTCATGTTCAACTATAGATGGATCAATTCCTGGCATCTCCTCATATGACCAGGAAAATACGTTGCAGAATCCCTTAAAGAAGGAAGTGTAGATGGAAACCTCTTCTAGATAACAATTTGCGCCAATATGAACATTTTATATGAAATTAGGATTTGAAAAAATGTTTATTGGAATGGTATTAAAGATATTTTCCATATTCCCCTTGTAAAATACTCCCTCCGTAGGTAAAGGATTAATCAACATATCAACACCTTCTTCTAGTCTCACATGGAACTCTTGATTATCGATCTTGCTTAACTATGGAATGAAGGGAACTTATGGTGAAGGTATTCACAAATATTTTCTCATCAAATAATACCTTATAGAATGGCTTCGTCTGAAGGATAAACCATATCCAAACAATCATAGGAATATGTAGAGTTCTCTTCCTAGGAGGGCATATAAGCTTCATCTGACTCCTTTGAGACTGAGGAAGGATTCACGATCGAATCAACAGTGTCATTAAATACAACTTAATAAGCTACTTGAACTGTTGATAAGGGGAATTAAGGACCTTGATGTGAAGAGAGGACTTGTTATCACCCGTTAATTTTCCTATGGTTGTGGTCGGATATCACTGGGGTAACCATTTCAAACCAATATTTAGACTGTATTCTAGACTATACATTCAGAGAGGGCTCTCTCTTTGTCATAGGGTTATTCACATAGACATTTGTCTTTAAACAAGCATTCAGAAGGCTATATTTCCAAGGGAAAGGGTTGTTGAAGTTTTAGAGAGTGTAAGACAAACAAATAGAAAGCACCATTGGGTAGTGGATTCAAAACCTGAAACATTCAAGGACTTACAACAAATAATGACCAGTTGATGACCTCCATAGTCTGAGACAAAATAGGTGTTAGTATTCAACATAATATATTTGAGAAATGGCAGAGGAAAATGAGAAGAAGCCCAATGAGACATGAGACACCTATCTGAGGACGAATCTCTTGAAACACCTTTAGCAGAAGAACCAGTAAAGGTTGATAACTGAAATGGAGCATCTAACAGATAATCAATTCCAATAAATTTATCATAAACACATAACAAAAACATTATCTGATGCAAGGAATGATTAACAGAGAACAAATTCCTTACATACAACTAGAAATGCATTAGCAAAAACTACACAAATATGAAAATGAAGCAAATAGGGGAACACAAACTGAACATTGAACACCGTGATGAATCTCAAACATTCAGGGTATGATTTGCATTAATTACTTCAAGGAAAAGTCGTAGAGATACAAAACCAAGAACAAAGGCTTCAAAATATGAATATCGAACCTTTCTTCCTCCATAGAGGTTACATTTATAAGGTACTCGGCTCTCGAGACCAACCCCAAAACAAAGCCAAATACAGTTACAAAAAATCAAGAATCAAACCCCCACACATAAAATCCTAATAGATTATGATATGGAATATTTTCCATGATCACAAAAAAAAATAGGAAAGCATGCTTGCATGCGTGTGATGGAAAAAAATGGGAGAACTAGACACCTAGAACTCATGCCCGCCTAATAAAAAACAATGGTTCAAAGCACCTACAATGACGTACAACAAGTTCAATCTTCCTTGCATCTTCTCCCTGTGAAATAAACCTCAGCTGTAAATATTGATCTATGAGACATCTTAACCATCCAACGATGCAGCTCTTAGCCGATTTCACAATATGCCAACTTGATAAACTTCTTGCTCCTTTCCATTGCGAAATCGATTCTGACAATAGATCACAAATCTACCAAGCTCTCTGCCATCCAATCGTCCTGGGCCTACCTGATTTCGTAGCGATGAAAAGTTTATTCTGTTGTGGCTGTAAAATGAATACCCACCATAAGTGTTCAACTCCTATAGATCATCATCATTGAGATATGCATGCCCTAATAAATTCCACATATTTTAAAACCTAATTACCCTGTGTACTTTCAATCTGCAGAGTCAACCTTTGTCATTGATCATCCACATCGTCAAATATCAGTCGTCGAAACCTATTCCTTGTACTGAATTCCATAGATCTTAAATCTCCATTTATCTGTGCATGTTGGATCAACGAAATTATTTTACACCATATATTTGATTCTACCTTTAATATGGGTCGTCGAAAACTACGAGGTTTACCATATTTCAAAAATTGGGAGAGCTACTTATACCGTGCGCATGTTTCCCTTTTCCACACCATCGATATTAGGAAAAGATTCTTCAGGGTAAGTATGTTTCTCATGTTCAACTATAGATGGATCAATGCCTGGAATCTCCTCATATGACCAAGAAAAGACGTCGTGAAATTCCTTAAACAAGGAAGTGTATATGGAAACCTCTTCTAGAGAACAGTTTGTGCCAATATGAATATTTTCTATGATCTTAGCATTTGCAGAAATGTTGATTGGAATGGTAGTAGATATATTTTCCATATTCCCCTCGGCAAATACTCCCTCCTTAGGTAAAGGATTAATCAACATATCAACACCTTCTTCCAGTCTCACATGGAACTCCTGATTCTCAATCTTGCTTAACTCTCGAAGGAATAAGGACTTATGGTAAAGCTCTTCACAAAATGTTTCTCTTCCAATCATAGCTTCTAGAATGGATTCATCCAAAGGAAAAACCATATCCAAACAATCATAGGAATATGTAGAGTTCTCTGCTCAGGCGAGCATATAAGCTTCATTTGACTCCTCTGAGACCGAGGAAGGAGTCACGATGGAATCAACAGTGGCATTAAATACAACTTGATAAGATAATTCCACTACTGATATGGGAAATTAAGGTTCTTGATGCGAAGGAGGACCCATGGGTCAGTTCTATCTTCAACCGTTGAGATAGAATTCCCTACACTCATGGAACCTAAGTAGTTAATAGGGGTTGGTATATCGAATGTGCCCATAAATGATGTATAAATTCCAACCTGCAAGCTCTCGTTCATCGATTTTGAATGATGTATCAAAGGTACGATGGACTCATTTGTTTCCAAGACCTTTCTAAGTAAAACTGAGCTGGTCAATTGTTACCATCTTTGCTTCATGTGGAAACACTACTACTCAAAAAACGAATGAGGGAATAGCACATATAGAATAATTCCAACTTCTCCCCAACATCAAATTATAGTACAAGGGAGAATCTATCACTTCAACTTCAATAGACACTTCCTTCCCTGCTAACTTTATTTGGAAAGCTGGTAGGATACCATGTGGATGAAAATACCTTCCATCAAAAGCAATAAGTAGAGTGTTCGATGGGACCGAATCTCAGGATCCGAAATATTTCCAACAAGACATTGACATGATGCATGGAAGCACATTCATCAACCACCAATCATCCAATGGTTTTTCCTTCATGGACAACATTTATTAACAAGGAGACATGGTATGGCAAGTGTATTTTAACATCGAAAAGATTAAATTTTGCTAGGAGGCTCGCTCAGTCCATTTTACCTATGGCTACTAAGAGTGAATCCCTTTGATAAGGATAACTTTGTAGCACCTCCAATGTCGACATCACATAAGGGGTTTGAGATAAGTCTTCAAATACAGAATAGTTAGAAGCAACCCTAACATTAGGGTTGTGAAATGTTTTCTTGAAGACACCTTTCGGTTTCTTGGGCATTGGTTCAACTGGTTTCTCAATGGTGAGAGGGGTTGACATTTCAGCAGTAGAATTACCTTTCTCTTGATCCTCCGATTCATAATTTTTATTTCTTGTTTGAAGGAAAGTACTGGATAGGACCATATTTATATAATTGAGATCAGTAGGAGCACTAGCTATGCCCCTGACATCTTTCGAAGTAGAAGTTGCATTCTTTTCTTGGGGAAAGGGATCCTTTAGGACAACTGGTTGTTGATTTTTAAGCAGCTTCTGTGCTTATTCCATTAAGGGGAATTGATAAGTAAGGTGGTGTCGTTGGCACAACTTACAAGGAAAATTAACCTTTTTCTTATCTTTCTTGCCCCCCTCAGCATTGTTTGTGGGTTTTTTCTTGTTTTGGTTACCCTCACCTCTCTCCCCCTTCTTCTTTTTCACACCGAGATGCTATTTACCTTTTGGGAAGACTATGCCAAATAAAAATTATCACTTTGTGGTGAGGGAGTGGTAGCCTTAGCTTCCTCTGCTGTATATTGTTTCACTGACAACTCATGGAGTTGCTTGGCCAATGATTCTACAGCGGGAGTGCTAGCTGACCCAACCACACCATCGACATGGGGTCTAGGATTAGGTTTCTCATGGTTATTCGTAGACCTTGACGTCTCAGGGATATTTTCATACAAAATCTTAGACTGATCATATATCATATGTAATTGTTGGGCGTTGAATATTTCCTCTTCTTCTATGGTAACCCCCAAAGTGGACATGCCCTTAGAAATATAAGGTAGTAGAAATTTTAAGAACCACTCCAACAAAAGCTCAGGAGTTATCATGGCTTTAATAATCCTCTTTCTTCTTCACCACTCTTAAATGTGATCAGATATGTGTGTGGCCTTGTTCTATCAAAAATTCGACAACAATTCTATACTAGCATTGTACCAGACATGAAGTTGAAAGTGATTTAGAAAAACGGTTGCTAAATCAAGGAATCTATTATATGCAACAGACATAATTTCTATGTACCATTTATATGCCACATGAGTTAACGTTCTTTGAAAAATCCTCAACCGAATGGAATCATCATTTAGCGAGTTGGAATAGCACTAAAGGTAAAATGTGGTAATGTGAGCACCTGAGTCCTCGCTAGTATTTCGTTCAAACTTTGGAATGTCTGAGGGAATTTTAATGGGTATAGGTGGCCATGCCACATTTTGTTGCATGGGTTCATTCATTAATTTAGACAAATTTGGAAAGTTTAACATTTCCAGAAATGGAATTTTGGGCCTAGCCAGGGTTTGATACTGAGGAGTCTGGGGTGTGGAAGTACCTTCCCCAGGGCTCCTCAAAGAAAAGGTGGTGTTTGCCATAGCTGTCGACTATGAAATCATAATACTATTATGAAAATGGTTCCACCCAAAAGCCATAGGATTGCTAACTTGTGGTGTCTGATAAGGGGTTTGTCCTGCTCCAGTCGAAACTGGAATTTAAAAGATGGGAGCAAAGATTCCCCCACTAAATAGTGAAAAGGGAGAGCTCCCAAAATGGGCATCAAAAACCTAATTGGAAGTATGAAAATTATAACCTATGAAGGCACTTGGGTTCCTAGATGACATACCCACATAAGTAGGCGATGGGCCTACATAAGGTGTAGATGGAGGAATATGTTCTCCATTCCATGAAAAACCATGGGTAAACGAAGTGGCTCCACTTGGACCACTTTGAGCACTTTTCATAAACATAGAAGAAGTAAAAGGTACACTAGGAATCCCAATGACCAACCCATTAGATTGACCTACAACATTAGAAGGTGCTAAGGGATTGACCACTCGAGCACTCAGTGAAATAGGTGAAGTAGATGCCCTAGTTCTTGGAGCACTCACCGCAGGAGGTGAAAATCCACCAGACAACATGCATAAGGTAGGGGTAGACATACCCTCTCCTACACTAGACATATATGGACTCAACGAAACAACAAAAACAAGTGAACTAAAAGGGAGGACCTAGAATATCACAGGATCATTCATATCAGTTAGAGGTGTATTAAAATTCCTTGCAAACTCACCATCTTGCAAGTATTAAATCTATATTGGTGGGGTTTCTTCTTGATTAAGTCTAAGTTTTGGTTCACCTGGAACTTTGCTAACACTAGTCAGTTCGAAAGAACCGTCTGTGTCAAGTATCCTCCTTTGAGGTGGTAGTGGAGGCTTCACTGTAAAATATGGAGGAAGGTTTTGCAACCTTCTAGAACTATGAAGAGGATGGTCCTCCATAACTAAAAATATGACTCACACACCTAAAGGCCAACTAAACACAAACAAACCAAACAACACACATGAAAAAAATTCCTAAGTATCATAGACACACAAGATAAAGGATACACCTTCCAAAGAAAAGTATGGGATGATTGGGGCCCATATCCAATGAGTGAAGATCGAAGGATGGTTACTTGGCATCTCGTGAAGTGTTTTCTGGGTGCAAGCACTGGAATCACCCAACCGCTCTCCCAAATTGTCAACCAAGGTTACCTTCTAAGTATGTCCTAGGAGTACTGGAAATATAATTCCAATACCACATGTGTAAGATCCTAGTGTCTGGAGACTAAGGCTACCAAATCTACAACGAGATTCCAATGGAACAGTCGCTGGCTTGATCGATGTCGATGGGAAGGGTAGCTAAGCTCAAAATCCTACCAATACTGGCACCTCATGGGGCCCAAGAAGTGGTATTGATAGAACCCCCATTTGCACAACAACCCTGGTAAATGATCAAACAAGGAAGTGGAGGGTTATCTCCTCAACAGACCTCTCACACGGCCTCATGCTTGACTCGTGTGTGAGAGGATATTTATGGATTATCCATTGTAGAAGTGGATTTACCTAAAGATAGGGCACTATGTCTAATATCAAAGTGCTTTTGGATAGTTTAAATCCCTTAGTCCAAAAACCTAGCGTAAGCTAGTTGATGATCGAACCTATAAAAAGAAAAATTACTAATAAATTTTAAGTTAAGCATTTTTTTAATGGATTTATTACTCAATGGTAGTGGAGTGGGATTGAATGGTGTTTGGAATCAACAAAGTGAAAGAAAATGATGTATAAATTTTAAAAATAAATGCAACTAACAATGAAGTTTTTCCTTTTTCTTTGTAAATGAAACGAGTGAAATTTTTTTTTAGAAAACAATTTTGAGAAACTACAAGAATTAAATATTTTTGATTTTCTGAAAATAATGAGAAAAAACAACTAATGCAAAGCTAATGCAAGTGAAAATTGCCTTTTGTCTTTCTATTTCAAAAAATTCAAAAACTTTATTCAATTGAAATGCACTTTAATCAAGCTAAGCAATCTGATCATATATAAATGCAAATGATACTAGCCAGATCCTTACAACAACAATCTTTAGCCAATCAAGCAGAAATGACTCAAATCCTAGCTTGGACAAAACTATTGACTTGATGAGACCAATAGATCCAAAAGTTGGAAAAAATGACTCACCTAGATTACTACATCAACAATCCAAGGCATATCAGTGTCCTAAAAGGTGTGATAGACACCAGTAACCTAAAACGACAAAAGCATTCAACCAATCATCCAAGAAGGAAATACCCAAAACATTCACTGTAACACACCAGTTTTGACCCCATTTGCATTAAATGTATGTCATGTAAATATTGTAATTAATAATGGTGGGGAGCTAAAGGTAAAATCCCCACCATTGATTTATCGTTTCATGTTTCGGTGATTAAAATTGATGCCGATGGTGTTTTGTGCTAGCCAACACATTATGATTTTCGACATCATATGAATATGCAATTTAATTAAAAACCCACAACCAACTATGTTAATGCAACAAATAATGAGATGGGGGCATGATTTCCTAAGGATAAGGAGGGAATGTTTAACTTTTATCCATTTGGGAGAAAAGCCATGTGTCAAAATAAAACACCCAAAAATGTATGCCCATTCCCTCGTGCATTCACATTTTCATATTCCCACACGTTTTGGGGAGTGGCGGGACATTTTTGATCATCCATCCTTCATGTTTTTTAGTTTTCCTCATGGTGCATGCGAGTACATCATCTGGATCTCATCGAAATGTCATGGTCCATTATGATCATTCTCTATTCCACTATGTTCATGCGCGCTGTGCATTCATCGTACTTGCAGAACTATGTTTTGTTCTGGATTGTTCTCCTGTTGTTACCATCCTCAGTGTTGTTGTGCAATGGTCTCCTCTATCACTGAGTGAGTGGGATCCTATGTTGCTATGTTGACATTGTGGTTTGATGTGTGTGCATAGTTTTCCTTGGTATGAACTAGTTTGGAATGGAATTATGTTTGAACTAGCTTGATAAACCTAGTGTAGGAAGGAGCCTCACAAATATATCAAGAGGGGCTAGTTTTCTTCTTTGCACACCTTGAACAACACTGGAATGGAAGGCATAGCTTGAGGGACTGTGTAGCAAAGACTGGTATGATTTCTTGTGTTTGGTGTGTATATGTTTTAGGATTCAAGCCCGATCTACTGTAGGTGTCCATATCTCGGTGGTTGACCTCACTAGCTTAGCAGTTCAAGCTTTTCAGCTCCTTTGCAGCCTAATAAACCCATCTGTTAGTTGGCTTGGATGGTCCTTAATGTGAATGTTGGCTTGAATGACTATAGTTTGATAAGCCCAGTAGTGAGATTGCTTGGATGTGTTTCCTGATAAACCCATCTATTAGTTGTCTTGGATGAGTATCCTGATAAACCCAACTATTAGCTGGCTTGGCTGATTAGCTTGATAAACCCAACAATATATTGGATTGTTTGTTTGTAGCCTCATAAACCTAACTGTGTTGGCTTGGCTGACTTTTGTTGTATTCTTGGCTATGTGTGCGCCTGCTAGTGTTCCTTATTCCTTGTGGGAATCATGCCTAGCTTAGGGGTGGCAGTGCTACTGAGAGATTGATGATCGCACTTGCCTATGGTTAGGTGGAACGTTGCAGCGACATAGCTGGTTGCAAAACAAAATTCTGTCAAAGATAAGTATCTCTGTGCTAATCTTTGCAATTGTATTTTCTTAATGAAATATGATGAACATGCCTAATGTGTTGAATTGATGAATTGCTTCCATTGTATAATTGCAATTGTATGCATAATTGTAGATTGCAGGATTGGTGATGTCCTGCATGATGAAATATGTCCAAGACTTCTGTTAACAGGCTAGATTTCCTTCCACAACTCTTCTTTCCGCAACTTGTGGGATGCAGGATGCAGCTTCACAATCTTTATTTCCACAATAGATTATTTCCACAACAGTCTATTCCACATGTGGGATGTAGAATGCGGAATGTAGGATGCGGGACCACAATTTCCATATTTCCTTGATTTTGCAAACTTAAGATTTCCACACCATTGATTCTTGCAGGGTGATTCTCAGCCATTGATATGTTCCCAGATGCAGAACATATCGTGACCGTCAATTTCCGTCGCGATATTTCTCCGCAGTTCGATCTCCTCTGAGATATTTCTTCATAGATGGTTGACTTGATCACAGACAGGATCGATTATATACTATTGGGAAGCTAAAGAATTTACACTCAGACTTGAATAGAGTGAACACAAGATGAATTCATGCCTCTATAGATTTCTGCAAAAATCAGGAATCCATCAAAATACGTACAGAATTCAATGGACTTCGAGGTGGATGATCCTTCAACAATCAGAGCAAGTGGTTATGGTCGCATTCTCTCTCTAGTGGATAGAGAGGACGTGACAGTGTGGTATCAGAGTTGTGGTTTTCAGCATTTGGCCTTGATGGGACAAGTTGAACGGTTAATAGAGCTATTGGTAAATGGTTTTTACTTCTGATTTTATTGTGCAACTAACAATTTTGTTTATTAACACATTTTGCAAAATTATAGTCACCCTCAGAGGGAAGCATTCTGATAGTGCAGTTCAGTAAAGTTGATTTGGATGATCCATGAGAACCAACATGTGTGATGATCCAAAAAACCCCAAGGAATCCGAGGAATATGCTATGGGGGAAAATGTCCAAGTTGGAAATGCTAAGATAGATTCCAATAGGAGGAGGTTTCAAGATACTCCCCCAGATTTTGCAGCCACCATGAGAAGCCTAAGGGTGGATATGAAAACCCACAAAGTGGATAATGAAATATTAGTTAAGGCTCTGGAGGAGAAAAATCAGCTAAGTGCAGCCATGCTGCAAAGTTTGACGAAAATTCAGAGGCAGATGAACTCTGGGGATCGGACAGTGAGACCAGAAGGAAGTAAGAGCATTGCTAGAAGAAGAAAGAGATATCCTAGTGGGTCATTTGACTCTGAAGGATCTTGTTAGCACTATATTGGAAATGGTGGATTTGCTCAATTGAAAGGTTTGGAAATAGTCATATTTGAAAATTTTGGTGGAAGTGCCATTCGAGTTAATGGTTAGCATGATCTTTCATTTTAGTTCATCGGATGAAAAGAGGGATATGATCTATGGTTATGGATCATTTCACATTTGAAATATGCAAGGAATAAACTGAGGTTTTGGATTTGTAGAATCTATTAAAAAGGTGCAGTTTTGAATGGCTGAGATTAATAAGATGTAAGATCAACGACGATGGAGCATTCCGGGTATTGAACATGCTCGCTCGAAAGAAGTTTTCCAATTCATGGAATGGGTTAACAGGTGGAAATATTGAATGGACAAGATGAGAGAAGAGATAGAGTTACGGCCAGGAACAATTCCGCATATTGAACCAGCATGGAGAAAGTTCAATTTTGAATCCGTGGAAAGTGGTAGGGGCCACGTTTATCAATGGTTCCAATAGCACTCAGGTTGTGATCGATGGATACGGTGCATCTGCAAATGAAAGTTGCTCGATCAATCAGTTCTGAAATGATTTGTCAAATGTTAAAAGTTTCCACAGTTGGAATTTCGTGATGAAGGCAAGTTACAGATCAAGGGCTAATATTGATTCCGCCGAATCGAGTTGTACAGGATTTTATTCTTGAGTATTGGTGTTGAGATATTGCACATGGATGGATTAGATTTTGAAGAAGAGAAAATATACGGTGTATATTATAGGAGGTGCACCATGCTTATGAAATAAAAATAATTATAAAAACACCTACATGGAGTACAAAGGTTTTTTTTCTGAGTATTGTAATTAACGGTAACCCTGACTGTGTGCAAAGTGCCAGTGTGGACGAATTTGAACACCGTGCTAATTGACAAGGTAGTAACCCTGAAAGCTTCCAAGTATTTATAAAAATGGATAATATGGATGAGGTAGAGGTGGTAGAAGTGGCGAATAATTAAGAATTAGGGGTTTCCTATCAGAAGGATGAGAAACGTTTTGAAGAAAAAATTGCTGAAATTTTTTATACCATTTTAATGAATGAAACAATTGAGACAACTAAGAATAAGTTGAAAATTATTAAGGACTGGGGTAGTGATACCCATGGTGTTTTCAAATATTTCTTTTACTTTTTCTCTATCGACCAGACCCCTAATTGCCCTGAATTTGTTGAGTGGTGTGTAAATAACTATTCTAAAGCTGAAGGAGTCGTCATGAATAAAACTAAGTCTAGGATCGTTTGCCCTGTTCATGCCTCAATTATTCGTAAATCCCTATCTTTCCCAACTAATTTTTTTCAGTCATATCAGGAGTACAAAGAGAAAAATGACAAACATTTCTTCGAAGACTCTATAGTTGAGAGTAAAGAAGCGTTTTTAAAGTCATGTTTGAAGCCGGATAGTGAGGTTATAGGTTTATTTTACCCTATTGACCTAGTTCTATTTAATGAAGAAAATCGATCTTGTATTACTTTAGATAGTCAATTTTTTGGGTTAGATACTAATGGTTATGTTACAGAGTCACTATTGAGTCTGTTGTTTGTCTTAATTACTTGCTGAGTTAACTCTGAACGTCTAGGTCAATCTTTCCAATCTTGTTGGCTTAAATTTGATGAGTTCCTAGCTGAGAACATTCATTCTCAGTTAGTCAACTTCAACGATACAAGAGTTTTCATATTCCAATATTTTTTGTTGAAAATGTTCTTGTCACACAATGAAGATAGCCTACAATTTCATGAATTGGTACTCACTGCTGAAATGACCCATAATTCTTGCAATTTTATGAATGGTTTGATGGCATAGATATACAGTATTTTCTTTCAGGAAAGATTACCTAGAGTATTACCAGAGATGAAGGAAATATTGTAGCTTTCACCTAGTAAAATGATAGGAAATTGGTTCCTTTCAGAGTCTAAAACAGTTATAAGATTGTATGGATTTGTGCGCCAACCTTATATTCTTCTAGCCTTTCTAACAACCAGGATCTTCTCTTTGGAATTTCTTAGACAAAAGCTTACAGTGGAAGAAGAACACATCTTAAAGTTTAGGAAGAGTTTGGATATGAAATTTCCCTGGGAGGAAGGGCCATATGTTGTCAAAAGTAGAGCTTCTTTACCCATAATTAATAATCTGCTCAAGAGCATGGGGTTTTCTTTGGGAAGTACAATCCACTATGATCCACACTAGGTAATTTCCAAAAGAAGACAGCCAAATAACAATAAGAATTATGAACACACTGAAGTGGCTGGACTTAGGGAGGCAGCTAATTTGAGAGATTATCCTGACAAAGCTCTAGATAATGTCAACATGGAACAAGATTTTGTATCTTCCTTACCTGGAAATAATTCTCCTCCAATGGATCCTTCTAATATAGTTGTAGTTGCTGGTAATATCTCATCCTTAATGAGTTTTATAGGAAATTTAAGGAAGAAAGAGCATTCATATTTCATGGACACTGAAGAAGTAGACATTGCTAGTACACTAAAGAAGCAGAAAAATGAACAAGAGGGACAAATGGTGTAGGTGAAGAAAAGAAGTATGAAAGGTAAACAGAAACAAGAACAACCCAAAGTAACTGGTTTGGAACTTCAAGAATATGTGTTTGATGGATTAACTTCAAATAAATATTTATCAAAGGAGGAATGGTTGAACACCTACAGGGAAAAGGTTGATAAATTTTTTGATGGGATAGTGAAATTATATGAGGAAGTAAGATAGTTTCCCAAGCCAAATGTAACATTGAAGACTGTGAGAGACCATGCCAAAGATACCCTAAGTTTTTCCATGACTGTTGGCAATAAGGTATCAGAGGTGAATGTGAACTTACAAAATGTCCCTACCACAGAAATAATACATTTGATAGAGCAACAAGTGATATTTTATATACGAGACTTCTCAAGTATACATTGCAGGTATCTAAGTTGGAGTCAAATAAAAAGAGATCTCAGGACCTCCTGAGGAAAAAAAAGGTTGAGAAGAAGGCCCTTAGAATCAAAATTAAAAAGTTGTAGGATGATTTGTTAAAGGTGGATGGGAACTTAGACAAAGGAGCAGTCGCTCAAAAGCTATTTGATGAAAAAGAGAAAGAGGTTCAAGTGCTCAAAAAGAAACTAAAAATCCCTTCCACTCAGCTTATTCAAACTTCTAAATTGATCGAGTTTGAGAAGGAGAAAAAAGCATTGAACATTGAATTGATTTATTGTAAATCCAAGTTGTTAAACCTTGAAGAAAAATAAAAGTAGTGGGGTAAAGATGCTAAGCTTCTGGTAGAATGTGAGAAGGACCTAAAAGCTAAGCTAGAAGAAAAAGAAAAAGACTTACAGGAAAAATATGAAAGAGTTAAAATTCAATCTACTGTTCCCTCTGTAGAAGTAGATACAACCTCTCTTTCTAAAGCAATGTCCCAGGTAAAGCTAAAAGAAGTAGAGCTCACATGGTTAAAACAACAGAACCAAAATCCAGAAGATATGTCTCTGAAAAAAGAAGAAATTGGAGGAGAGTGTTGTAAAGGAAAGTATCCTATGGCTAGGGTTTAAGAGGCCATCAACATACTGGGGTTGAAAGAGAGATGGACAATGTTCAGCAAGCATATATAAGCAAGATCAGAGATAATAAAGGTTCACACCTAACTAACTGAAGGCNACATCTTTATTAATCTTGAAAACAAGTACAAGTATACCTTCTCTTCAAGTTTGGCACCTCACGAAACCTTGATCTAGTTCTACTGCTTCTCTTCTCCAAGGAACTCAGCCTCCAAGCTCTGCAACACAAGGAGAATGCTTCTAGGGCAAAGGTGTGGGCAAAGAGAGCTCCAATTCCTCCAACATAACAATGCAAAAATTCAAGTCCCATCTCATGGACCTCCCTACCTCTATTTATATGGTTAAGGAAGAGTTAGGGGTGAAGACAAAGTGGTTACAACTGAAGAAGTTAGTTGCACAACTACCCAAACTAACCCAAATTCAAAAGGCGTGTTTTTTGATATTTTTAAAAGGCATCCGCGTGTTGCACAACTGGACAGTCACGGATACGAAAAGTATACGCAGGTTTCTAGCACAAAAAGTCATGGATAAGAGCAACTTTTTGCATTCGCGGGTATGAAATAGATCAACTCGCGTATCATTCGTGGGTATGCCTTAAGGAAAGTCGCAAATAGGTAAAAAAACGCATTTTTAGGGTATTTCTAGGAATTTTCAGACTTTGGTGTCTTCTAGAAAGTTTTAGCTAGCTGAAATACCTTTCCAACGGTGTAGAGATGAGGTCAAATGGAGTTATAAAACTCAAGATATGGGTCCTCCAAGATAGGTGTTTTTTCAGTGAATTTCAATGACTTTCATGAAGTGTCGTCATGGAAGTATCGACATGCGACAGAATCATGGGAAAGTGGTCACAGCAAGAGATGTGTCATTTTGAGCTATAACAGATGCCCCCTAATGTGTGAAGTTAGAGGAGAATATCATAGCCGAAATACATTATAAAGGAAACAACTGAGTATGGAGAGAGCAGAGAATCGAAGATCGAAAGGCTCGAACAAAGGTACCTAAAAGAGAGATAAATGTCAGAAAAACTGATCTCTGGGACATATAAGTCCATATACAAAACATCGCCATAAAGATACAAGTGGATCCAACATATGTATAACTGATGAAACTATCATGGTCGCTCAATATGCAAAAATGCGCCATATCAAATCTAAAGGAGTCATGGCTACAAATGAACAAGGTGGATCCATGCTCAACAATCGATCATAGCCACAAAAATACAAGGTGGATCTATGTCTCAGCAAAATGTCATATAAAATGTAACAAGGTATTGCGCAACTTGGACAATAGAAAAATGAGGATACTACTATCGGCCCAAGGTCTTCAATCCAAACCGCCCAACAAAGGTATGAATTCTAACCATGCGAATAAAGGAGTTGAAGTCAAACATGGAGGAAACCGTTTGATTACCGGTCAATAAGAAGAACCATTAACAAACGTGAGGGAAACCACCATTAATGAAAATGGTCCCCAAGGTACCTAGTACATTCTAACAAGTGTGATTACAAGGACTTGAAGTCGAACACTTGAAGAATCCATCGAGTAGGAGACATTAAGGTATCCCCACTACCCAATAGAGAGGGAAATTGACACTGATGACAACAATCCCCAAGGTACTGTCATAAACTCTAAATCTCGTTCCCAGAGCAAGATGTGTTGCAGTCGATAGGAAGAGATCTGTGGAAGGAAGGCATTAAGGAATCCTTCATCATCCAACACGAGGTAAGTCAAAGACTAATTGGATCTTGAAATGGTACTGAATTTCACAACAAGGAATGCCGAAGACATGATGTAATGAACTGATACCAGGGAATGGCTGACACCAAAGGTCAAGGAAACTACAGAATGACCGACAAAGGTTTAATCCTTGAACAGTGAGCATGACACAAAAGGACCAACGAAACAAATCCACAATGTAGGAGACATTGACAGATTCCCCATATAATTGGAAAAGAGACCAACTGGAGGAGTAAGAAACTCTGAATCAGGATAAGGTCAAAATACTAGGACCCAACTGTTGATAGACTGAAAACTGGTGCTTTGTTCAAGGAAACAAGACTTGCTGCCATGATGTAAAAAACATGTGAATAAACTTCCCTTCCCCTCTTTCTTGTAAAGGTTTAACAAGTCCAAGAAAGCAAACTTGGGACCATCTTCATTTTTGGCAAGCTCGAAGAAAAGAAAGAAGAATGCTTGATAAAGCACTGGTTCGTGGATTTTACGAGCCCGAACTAGTACATGCTCGACGGTGTTTTCATAGTTTAGAGAGTCTGAAAACTCCAAAGAAGACTCCAAGGGGGTCCTTTTTCATACAATTTAGTCTCTTGAGGCCGAAAAAGTATAAAACATACCAAAGAAGAACTCTCTTAACTTCCGAAGAAGAAAAGTCTCACCTTTTTCATACTTAGTCAGGAAGGTCCGAAAAGGGTTAAATTACCACCTACCCAACGCTCCTTCAAAAGAAGCATATAGCCTGAGTTTCACGAGTGTGAAGGAAGGCAAGATCACTCAGAAAGATCCATTTGATTACGAGAAATGGGGCTTACAACAATATACTCGATCTTTGTTCTTTAGTGTTTAACGAGCATGAAAAAGACATTAAGTACACTCAGAATATTTTTCATGTTTTGGTCCAGAGCACGAAAAAGAGAAAACTAAGCTCGTATCGGGGGTTCCTTTTCCGTAAGTTTAGTCCCTCAGGTCCAGAAAAGAGATAAACCTATGCCTGAGAATACTCTTCTCAATTCAAAAGAAAAGAGAGGGATCCTTTCTCGTATTATTCCACATGGTCCAAGAAAGCGATAACCTACCACCAATGTGGATGCCGATTCACATATTCTTAACGAGCCTAAACAGACAAGTTTACTCGGCAGTCATGTCTATTTTGAGGAGTCAGACCTGGGCCTAAAGAAACTCAATATATTTCCCGTGAAGTTTTAACGAGTCCGAAAAATTCAACTCGCGGCCTCCTTACTGTTTTTAACGAGCTCGAAGGAGAGCATAAAGAATGCTCTAAATGCGAGGAGACGAGTGTCATAGGCAGGCGAAACTAGTTCCAAGCGCAAGGAACAAACCT
>LPNX010234265.1:0-30907 GCA_001517045.1 Pseudotsuga menziesii | reverse complement strand
CATAATGCAAGGAAAGTGAGCAAGATAAGGACACTCGGGGAACGTCTCCTCAAGGTAAAAGGTGTCAAGTTGCAAAGGAAAAATGATACAAGGCTTAGCGATGATGAGAACAAAGATGAGGGCTTATACAATGAGCTAAAAGCGTGGAAGCCGACATCAGGATCAAAAGCGCGAGAAGGGTACATGCAAATGAAATTACAGCTTGAACAACAAGGTGAGGCCAGTAAACAATTGTGAATCCAACTAAGAATCCTGTCTCCAAGAAACAACAACATGAGGATCATATTCAGAAGAAACGATCCGATGCGGGTCACTTTGGTAGAAACACATGTGACTTTGCTATCTTCTGTAAAAGGGAAATTCAAGGAAGAATCAACCAAAGAAGATTCTATAATACCAAGGCTCGAGGGTTTATAATCACTAAGATCAACCTCATAAGGAGAGAAAAAATCAACAAGGGAGATAGAGTCTGTAGGAACAAACTCAGTATCACAGAGTTGAAAAATTCATAAGAAAAATTAAACTCATCAGGATCACTGAATTGTTGTTCCAAGAAAGAGTCAAAAGAATCAACAAGACCAACATAAGAAGAAATGTTAGGCTTACTAGGAAAATCAGGGTTATACTTAGTCACAACTGAACCAACATCCAAAAGAAGGTCAGACTGTATCAAAGACTCTAGGAAGACTTCATCCAAAGGAACGAGATCATCCGAGATAGGACACATGTCTAAACTTTCAAGTGGATTGGCAGAGTGGAGAGAAGGCTCTACAATCTATATAGGATGACTCACCGGGTCAACTGCTGGGACCAAGTTCCGAGAAGGTAAGCATGAAAATAGAGGCTGCTTCTCAGAAGCAATTGAACACAAAGGACAAGAGGGCATATAGTTCACCTGTGGCGGGGTAGTGTCTATAGAAACACTGGGAATCAATAAAGGAAAGACCTGGTCTCTAGTCGGGTCAGGAGATGGATCAAGAAAATCCAACTGATCGATAGTGACAATTTCTTCGCCATGATTAAAGTACATCACATGAAATAATGTTGACACCACAGCTTGCATGGCATAGACATAATCACGTCCAAGGAGCATATTGAAGTCCAAGGGGTCTTCTATCACCATGAAGTCAACTAAGAGAGTCTTCCCACCCAAAGTAACAGGTGTTTGAGCAAGAATTCCCAAGGGTATACAAGTTCTTCTATCAAACACCAGTAACTGACTAGCAGTCGACCCAAGGCTGGGAGATCCCATACCTCGCCAAGCACGAGCACGCAAAATACTAACTAAGGCTCCTTCATCAACAATACAATGAGCAATCGTATAGGGTTCAACTTTGACCTTTATCTGGAAGGGTTCATTAGAAGGAAGGCGCGGCTCAACTAGGCTATCCCAATCAAAGGAAGCAATCTGAGAGCTTGGTGGGGGTTGATCCAAAACAAGTTTAGTGCCCCCTTGTTCAACAAGTTCTGAACTGGCAGTGAAGAAAAAGTGACTAGTAGACACTTCACTCTCCAAAGGAAGATTGGGATTGATCGACAATGGAATCGATTCAACCGCTTCGTGAAAGTCACTCTCCGAAGGGAGAGTGGGATTGACCAAAGATGACATTGGTTCAATCACATCAAGATCACTCTTCGAAAGAAGAGTGGGATCGACCAAATCTGAGATTGGTTCGACCACTTGATCAACCAAAGACTGAGTAGGTTGTTGAGAAACTATAGGTTGTTCAGGAGAAGGAAAATCTTGAGTCTTGGACCACACTCTTCGCACCTCTGCGATAGCAGGGCATAGGTGAGTAAGATGATCTCCCTCGCATAGCATACAAGGGAACTTAAGTTTTCACTTCGAAGGACCAAATTTCTCAACTGTGTCAACATGAGTAGCAATGGCTGACTATTTTCTCTCAACATGACATGCAGAGGATGAGAGTTTTCCCCCAGCATGAACACCAGAGGCTGGGTGACTGGGTCCAACCTGACTAAGAGAGGCTAGTTGTTGAGAGACTTCAGAATGTTCAAAAATGGGATGACCATTAAACCAAACTCTTCTCACCTCCGTGATAGAAGGGCATTTATAAGTAAGGTGGTCTCCCTCACAAAGCTTACAAGGAAACTTGGGCTTATGTTTTGAACGGGTAGTCTTTTCAACAGTGTCAACATGACTCGCAGTGGCTGACGAATTGTCTTCAGCATGAACTATAGAGGCTGAGAGACTACCCCCAGCATGACTTATAGAGGCTGAGAGACTGGATCCAACATGGCCTGCAGAGGTTGGATGGGCACCACCAACATGAACAACAGAGGTTGAATGGTTAGGATCAATCCACTTTGCAGCAGTTGAGTGTGTGCCCCCAGCATGAACCACAGAGGCTGGGTGGATGGATCCAACATGAACAACAGAGGTTGGATGGGGAGGTTCAACTTGAACAACAGAGGTTGAACTAGTGCCCTCAGCATGAACAACAGAGGTTGAGTGACTAGATCCGACATGACCTGGAAAGGTTGGAAGGATCCCACCAGCATGATCAATAGAGGCTGGATGGTGAAGATCAACTTGACTTGCAGAGGTTGAGTGCTGAGATCCAACATGACCTGCAGAGGTTGGATAGGTGCCCCCAGCATGAACCACAGAGGCTGGGTAGTGAAGATCAACTTGACTTACAGAGGTTGAGTGCTTAGATTCAACATGACCTGCAAAGGTTGGATGGGTGCCCCCAGCATGAAAAACAGAGGCTGGGTGGTGAGGTTCAACTTGAACAATAGAGGTTGAACAAGTGCCCCCTTGCTTATGTTCCTTCTTCATATTCCTCCTTCTTTTACTCCTTTTAGACTGCCGGTTACTAGTATCAGTACTTTCACCGCATGAGGTAGAAGGGGGAGGAGAATCAACTATAGGTGAAGGGGAAGTAGTGTTTTTATGCCCTTGATATAAGGAGCTTACTTGAGAAGCATTAGGAGCATTCAGGACAGTTGGAGTGGAAAACAACCACACCGGTAGCCCTAGGGTGAATCCAGGTAGATTCAGGGTGGCCATCAAGGGAACACCAACATTCCCCATGAGAGGAATAGTACAAGGAGTTCCCATCATGGGGATCTCTTGGTTGGTGTTCAAAGGGGTGTTAGCCATAGTTTTGAACCAGGAGACAAAGTCCGAGTTTGATAGGCAACCAAAATTACAAAGCACACACCTAAAGGCACACTAAGTACAGACAAACCACACATCACTCACTAAAAATTCCTAAAGCCAAACAGACAAACAAGTATAAGATATACTTTCCAGAAGAAAGCTGATAGACAGTTACTTGGTGTCCCTGTAGATGTTCTTAGGCACAAGCATAGGAATAACCCACCGCCCTCCCACACTTTCTACCGGGGTTACCTTCCAAGCCCGTCCAAGGTCAACCAGAAATAACCTTCCGGTGTACCTGTGTATGAACCCTAGATGTCAAGAGACTAAAGGCTACCTTGGCTACACCAACAGTCTGGGGGGACAGTCGCAAGCCAGAATCGTATGCATGGGCAGGGTAGCTGAGCCCGAAACTCTGTCTAGGACAAAATCCCCAGATGCGTAAAAGTCCTGGGTTACGTTTTGACAAGGATTCAGAGGGTTATCTCCTCTGTCCAAGCCTCCACACGGCCTCGTGCTTAACTCCCGTTTGAGAGGAGCTTCCCAGATACAGTCGATAAAATCAAGGATTTACCTAGTGATTGGCCAACTACGTCTGAATTTAACACTTGTGGAGAGTTGAAACTCCCTAATCCACAAGTCTAGCCTGAGCTAGTTGGTGTATGACCCTATAAAATAAAACTTACTAATAATTTTTAAATTATATCGTTTATTTTAAGGGCTGTTTTTAGTCAGAGGGTAAATGGCATGAAACTTATGTGGTGTTTTGACTCAAAGCTGAAACAAAATGACTAAGCAAAGAGATATGAAATGCTGAAAGCAAAAACTATTCTCTATTCGTTTTCAAATAGAAAACTTGAAAGCCACAAAAGAACAAATTCTTTTTATATTTTCAAAAAAATGATATGCTATGCAATCTAGACTAAAAACCTAATCTACACGCATATAAAGAAAACATGTGTTTTTGTCTTTTTCTTTTATAAATGCAAAAGAAAAATCAGCCTATCAACTAATGCAAGCAAGTACTGTAAGCAAAGCAAATAGACAACTACTCTACACCCCACAAACAAACCCTAGGTTTCCCTAAAGTTAGATATCAACCTCTCTTGAAAAGAAGGCTTACAAAGGTAAACAAGCAAACAACTTTGGAATGAAGAGACTGAGCAAAAAGACTGACATAAACAAAGGTCAAGAAGTCCCAAGTATCAATCTAAACCTACAAACAAAGGCTTCTCAGTACCTTGTCCAAAAAGGTCAAGCCAAAGAAAGAGGTGGGGGGGGGCAAGCAACAAAAACAAGTATACGTTCTTTTTAATTTTCTTTTATAAATGCAAAGAAACACACCTACAAACAAAAGTTTGCAGATAAAAAGAACAAAGGAAAAGGGACTTTGTTATACAACCACCAAACAAACTCTAAAATTCCCTAAAGTTAGTATAAACCCTACTTGGGAGGAAGGCTTGCATAAACGACAAGTCAACTATTTTAGCATGGTGAAGTTAACCAATAGAAGAAGAAGGAAAGCAACACCAACAAGCTTCTGAACTCAGACAAAGATCACTGACAGAGGCTGATCATAAACATAAGCCAAAAATCATACCAAGCAAAGGAGGTGGGGGAAAGAGCAAGGAGTAAACTCTAATGCTATAAAAGGGATTACCACATAGATAAAGAACAAGAAAAAGGGATGACACTAACACCCTGAATTCATGCACTTGCAGAGGTCCCCAAAAGACCTACCAAAACACCTTCAAACAGAAGAAAAATCACAAGAGGAAAAAAAAACTGTTTAAAGGGGCATCCGCGGGTTGCACTACTAGAAGGTCGCGTATCATACGCGGGTTGCTAATACAACAAGTCACGTATATAAGCATTTGTGGGTTGTATAATAGGAAAGTCACAGATCATACGCGGGTTTACAATAGAGCAAGTCGCGTATGTCAAACCAGATACGCGACTGTTCAGTCAAGCAAGTCGCGGATGGGTGGAAAAACTCCCAAAAAGGTCAAAAACTGCCTTAGAAAGGCAGGGGAAGTGTGATATCAGACTTATAAGGTGTTCCTAAGTGGCAAGAAGGACCTGAAACAATGAAAAAGGCTGAAAGAAATCAAGAGAAACCCCAAAAAGACAAGGCTCTCCCCAGTGGAGTCGCCAGTTCTGTTGTAAAGGAAAGTATCCTATGGCTAGGGTTTAAGAGGCCATCAACATACTGGGGTTGAAAGAGAGATGCACAATGTTCAGCAAGCATATATAAGCAAGATCAGAGATAAGAAAGGTCCACACCTAACTAACTGAAGGCTGGTCCAAGCTTTCTCTTCAGTCCTCTTCTTGCTCCTCTCGCTCCAAGAGACCTGCAAAACGAATTATACCTTCCTCAAACCATTATGACCACATGTAAAACAATGATAATCAAATAAACATGAACAAATGATCTGAATAACATCATCATATGATCATAAACAGAGATTTAATCACACATTGAACAATGATTTGGGAATAAGAAGGACATCACATATTTATTAATCTTGAAAACAAGTACAATTATACCTTCTCTTCAAGTTTGGCACCTCACGAAACCTTGATCTGGTTCTACTGTTTCTCTTCTCCAAGGAACTCAGCCTCCAAGCTCTGCAACACAAGGAGAATGCTTCTAGGGCAAAGGTGTGGGCAAAGAGAGCTCAAATTCCTCCAGCATAACAATGCAAAAATTCAAGTCCCCTCTCATGGACCTCCCTACCTCTATTTATATGGTTAAGGAAGAGTTAGGGGCGAAGACAAAGTGGTTACAACTGAAGAAATCAGTTGCATAACTACCCAAACTAACCGAAATTCAAAAGGCGTGTTTTTTGATATTTTTAAAAGGCATCCGCGGGTTGCACAACTGGATAGTCACGGATACAAAAAGTATATGTGGGCTTCTAGCACAAAAATTCGTGGATAAGAGCAACATTTTGCATTTGCGTGTACGAAATAGAGCAACTTGCGTATCATTCGCGGGTATGCCTTAAGGAAAGTCGTGAATAGGAAAAAAATGCATTTTTAGGGTATTTCTGTGCATTTTCAGACTTTGGTGTCTTCTGGAAAGTTTTAGCTAGCTGAATTACCTTTCCAATGGTGCAGAGATGAGGTCAAACGGAGTTACAAAACTCAAGATATGGGTCCTCCAAGATAAGTGTTTTTTCAGTGACTTTCAATGACTTTCATGAAGTGCCGTCATGGAAGTATCGACATGCGACAGAATCATGGGAAAGTGGTCACAGATAGAGATGTCAAGAGTTAATAAATAATAATACTACACTAACGAAGTAGGTGGTTGGTCAAATGGAGTTGCAAGGAGCCAAACATATAATTTGTTATGAAATTATTAAAGAAGCTAATAAGTTTAGACCGTATTTAGATTTTATTGCAGATCAGGAGAGTGCTCTGAAAGTAGCTAAACAAAATATTTTGATAGTAAAGCAAGGATTAAATAAGAAGCCAATGGAAGTAGCTCAGAATGCTATCAACGGTTTAAGTGCCTTGTTAGAAGATCAAGTCAGAAGGTTTGGTATCAAAGAGAAACTTGTGATTTCCTCCCGGGCTAGAAAAGTGATTGGAAAATACAAAATATTGGATACTATACAGGCCAAAGCTGATATTATAAGTCATAGATTCAAATAAGTGACTAACTTATTCACTCCACCTATAAACGGGGAAATCCCTTTCTTTTGGGAGGAAATGGGACCATTATTGTCTCAGGAGGAATATCTAGAGAAATTGGTAAATTGCATGTCAAACCACAACAATATTCAAGATATGTCGCAGGCTCTGTCCGAAAGAGTCGTGTTTGATAAACTGGCTAAAGAATTCGAGTTATTGTTTGAATTTAGAGTTAGGTGTAACAAGGTGCCTAATCTTTCATATACCGAAAGCATGGAGTTCAGAGTTCTGGCACATGAAATGGTTGCTACGGATTTTCCTAAGCTGGAATAGTGGAGAATAGTTCAACAATTTGGAACAAATAAATATAAATTACAACCATGAAGATATCAAGCAAGATAGCACAAAGGAATTTCAACGAAGAATAAATTTTATGATAAAATGTTATTTTAATTTCTTTTAGTTAAGGAGTTTGTTATCTCAGAGTTACTTTGTAATGGATAAGCACTTTGACACATGTAATAAACGGTTTAAAACATTAGAGAGTTAGGTTTATTGTTCATCTCAAGGATCAATGTATAAGTATTCATAATTTTGATTAAGTAAGGCTTGGAACAACGTGAGATTTTGAATATCTGTGTATTCAAGTATTTCTTTAATTAAAATTACAAAGCCGAAATTCGGCGTTTGGCATAGATTCCTATGTTATTTCATGTTACAGTTAGTACATTATCTTCTCATGTGAATGTTTCTCTAGTTTATCTTTCTATTATGTATTCCTTCATGTATTGAATGAGTGTATAGCAGTTTAGAATTCATATTTACTATGCTCTAGCTGTTGTTATCAGGTATCCACCGAATGTTTCTTCTAAAGTTGACACATAATTCATTTTTATACTGCTCTGTTTTAATGGACTATTCATGTTCTTCTTTTTCCACCAGACAATCAAATTTTGACTGTGACTGAGTAGCTACATTGCCTCTATTAAAAATTCCATGCATAAGTTCTATTTATCTATATTCATATCTTGACACAATAACCCAATGTTCATGTGTTTTGTTTCAACCAAGCTTATCAATTAAAAACAATTCTACTTATACATATATTACCTTGTTAATATTTTGTGAGAGATCCCTCTCGGAAGAGAAAAAAACTAGTTTTCTCTTTAAATGAGGTTTTTGCTATTACATGGGAATAGCCTTTACAACCTTTGGTAATTTTCCAATGTTAACAAACTGGCGTCGTTGCCAGGGAATGAAAGTGCATATCATCTCTGGGAAGAACGACGGGGATTGCAATGTTTCAAAAAAGAAATTTATGTGGGCAAGTAGAAGTTTCCATATTCAAAAGAATATTGTACATTTTCCATGGCGACTTCATATTCATTTTAAACAGTATTACAAAAGGACATCCTGGATTTCAGGAGAGTAAATATGAGAGGTAATCCTAATACTAAAACTTTGCAAATTGTGGAAGATCCAGAAAGATTGCTTAGAAATAAAAATAAATAAAAAATAAATAGTTTTTAGTTTGGTGCATCATCTTCTCAAGATTTTCACAGTATACAAGAATCTCGGTTGGAAACTAGTGTTGAAAGATTGCTGTTAAAATTGAAATCTGAATCTGACCTAAAGAAAGTTGAAATTAACCCAGGTAGGTTAGAATCATATCTTCTTGATTCTTTGTGGTAGAACTTTCAAACTCCAGTAAAAACAAAAAAAAACTATTCCTATTGTCCAAAAATTTCAGCCATTCAGAATCCTCCAGTTGTTCAACCTTTACCACCTGCTCCAAATCCACCTAGAGAAATGGTTGTATCTAGCTTTTCTCCATTGTCATTTCCTATGGTGTTACATGACCTTCCCTTAAATTATGCCCAGAGGATTTCATTGTATGATAGAGAAGGAAATGTCACTGCAAAATATCATGTTGGAAAATTTGATGACTTTATAGATTTGGAAGAAGTTGATTATGAGGATGTCAAGATGAGGCTGTTTGCACAGAGCTTGTCTGGGGAAGCCAAAAAGTGGTAGAAAGATTTACCTACTATGTATTTTAAAAACTTTGATGATTCTCAAACTACCTTCTTGGAGAGATGGGTAGATAAGCAGAGTCCATTACAAGTCCTGTCACAGTACAATAATCTTAAAAAAAGAGGTTTTGAGTCAGTCCATGAGTTTTCTAGTAGGTTCATGAGAGTCTATAATTCAATACCTGCTGATATTAAGCCTTCACTTGGTGCTGCTAAACTTCATTATGCATAAGCCTTTGATAATGACTTTGCGTTATTGTCAAGGGAAAGAAAATCAGACAATATTCATGTTATGTTTACAAATGCATTGGAAGTAGAAGCCAATATGATGGCATGTGGAAATATAAAACAAAGAGTAGATGTTGATAGGAGTAAAGGTAGAGAAGAAAATATGCCCTCCACCTTCTGCTTCTTTATCTAATGATGTAAAATTTGAAATGATGCTAAAAACAATGGAAAATTTGATGGATAGGATGACTATGAATCGAGAACAAAATAAACCCTAGATCAGAAACCCTAACTTTAGAAGGCCTATTCCTCCTACACTTCCACATAATAGACAAAGAGATATGAGGAATCCAAGAAACCAAGAAGATCAGAAAATAAGACCACCTTTCCCTGAAAATTGTGTTGCTGATGAGGATGGTGCAGAGTCTATTGAATATCACATTCATCATTTTGGTGATTTAAATTCTGAAATATATCTGACTAAGGAGGAACACAATATGTTTGCACAAGAGGATGATAATAGAGAAGTAGAGATGTTATTATAAATAAAAGAAGGTTAAATCCAAATCATCCTTCCATTAGTCAGATAAATACAGAAAAAAAGAAATGAAAAACAAAAGGAACATGTTGTACATAAAGAGATTGAAAATAGAATTGAGAAAGTAAAAGAATTAAAACAAACATCACCCATGGAGGTAGATAAAATTTCTTCCATTTTTAATCTACAAAGTGAACTTGCAAAATTGAATATGTCAATTCCTTTTAATGAACTGCTAAGAAATCAGGAGTATAGGGACACAATAACAAAAATGGTCAGAAATCAGCGAGAGGCTCATTAAGATATTTTGGAAGTAACGGATGACAATCCTACCATTGTTTTGGGGTCTAAGATTGATGATGTGGGTAATGAGGAAGTACCACCTTTTTATATGAGCTCAAATGTGCATGACATGGTGTTGCATAATGCTATGTTAGATTCAGGTGCTTCACATAATTTGATTCCTAAAGGAGTGGTAGAAAGTTCGGGGTTAGAGATTACAATGCCTTATAAATATTTGTATTCTTTTGATTCCGAAAGGGTGAAATGTTTGGGTTTGATAAAAGACATGGTAGGATCCTTGAAAAAATTACCATCTAAAACTGTGGTCATGGATGTTGTTGCGGCTGATATCCATCCTAAATTTGGAGTTTTGTTGTCAATATATTGGACTTCAAAATTAAAAGGAAGTTTGCAAATGGATATGTCTTATGCTACAATTCATGTTCTTAATGAAAACAACAAACTGTACAGTGGAAAAACATCACCATATGTTTTTAGCAGTCCGAATCAACCAGGAATTCATCATATTTATGCTGTTGATACAAACTTAGGGTCATCTATTTTCTTCAATGATGTTTCTCCTTGTAATTCAAAGGTTGCTGTGCCAAATAAAGGTAAAAAGGATAAAAAGGTGATGAATGAACATGAATCATTAGAAAGAAAGAAAAATGAAGAAGGGGTATGGACTATGTATTTTGATGGATCGGTGGCTAAAGCTTGTGTTGGTGCAGATGTATATATAATTTCCCCTATTAGAGATTTTAAAGCTTTTTCTTACAAGTTGACCTTTGAATGTACTAATAATGTAGCAGAATATGAAGCTTTTTGCTAGGTTTTCATGCACTGAAAGATTTGGGAGCTAAACGAGTCCAAGTTTTTGGAGATTCAAAACTTGTGATAAATTAGGTGAATGATAGTTATCAAACAAAGCATCCCAGAGTGAGAGCTTACAAGAATGAAGTATGGGATATGTTTGGGAACTTTTTCACAGAACACAGTATGAAAGTGGTTCCTAGATATGATAATACAATGGCAGATTATTTGGCCATTGCTGCTGGAAAATTCAAGACCCCTACTACAAGTAAAAGGAAGTACAAGGTTGACATTGTAAACATTCCTTCCATACCAGACAATACCAAGTACTGGCAGGTTTTTGAAGATGATATGCAAATCAAAAGATTTCTGGAATTGTCTCGTGAATTTGTAAATACCCAAATAGAAAAAAGGAAAGTGTTGATTCTGAAATTTTTCAAGATGTTGATGAAGATGAAGAGGGAGTTGCTGAAACAGAAAAGTGGAAAAGCTCACTAGGAGGAAACGATTTAGTCCAATTGAAGAGTAATTATATTCCTAGAGGTTTAATTACCTTAGATAAACTTTTTGACCAAAATGATGTTGTCAAAGATCCTAAAGTTAAACCTACTGAAAATGTTGTTGAAGATAAAAACATTGGTACTGAGGAGAGTCCCAAAATTGTAAAATTGTCCAAGAAATTGCCTGCTAAAGAAATAATATGAGTATATCAACTTGATGAAAAAATACACTGATGTATTTGCATGGAGTTATGATGACCTCAAAGAATATGACACCTCCATTATACAACATACTATTCTATTTAAGCCCGGAGAAAAACCATTTAGGCAAAAACTCAGAAGGATTAATCTAATGCTATTGCCTGTCAATGAAAAGGAGATCAAAATTTTTTTTGATGCAAAAATGATTGTAACCCTGATATTTTCAAAATGGGTTGCTAATCTGGTACCTATTAGGAAGAAGAATGGTGAAATCAGAATGTGTGTGGACTTCAAAAATTTGAATAAAGTCTTTTTGAAGGACAATTACCCTTTACCAAAGATGGACCAGAAGAAAGTGGTGGGTTTAGAGAGAATTTCTACTATGGATGGGTTTTAAGGTTATAATCAAATAAAGGTGTTTCCTGAAGATCAGGAGAAAACTTCTTTCACTACACCACGGGGTACATTCATGCACACAAATATTCCTTTTGGATTGATGAATGTAGGAGCCACTTTCTAGCGTGCTATGGACATTTCTTTTGTAGATGAAAGGGATAGGTTTGTGGTAATTTACATGGATGGTATTACTATATATTCCAGATTTGAAAGGGAACATATCAAACATTTGGAAAAGGTTTTCCTTAAATGTAGAAAATATGCCATTTCATTAAATCCAAGTACGTCAAATTTTTCTCTAGAAGAAGGAAAACTTTTGGGACATATTATTTCCGAAGAAGGTATAAGGATTGATCCAGATAGGGTGAGTGCAATTTTGAAGGTGGAGGAACCAAGAAGTAAGAAAGAAGTACAGTAATTCATTGGGCGTGTAAATTTCTTGAGGAGATTCATTCCTAGTTTTGCTGAGATATTGATGAACATTACTAATATGCTCAAAAAGGATCATGAAATAAAGTGGATAGTGGAGCCTAATAAGTATTTCAAGGATATAAAGAAATCTATTTTAGAAGCACCTATGCTGGTAAGTCCATATTTTGATAATTTTTTTTTAGTATTCTCATATGCTTCAGAGCATACTATTGTAGTTGTTTTGTTACAAAAGAATGATTAAGGTGAAGAACATCCTATAGAATTTTTTAGTAAGATATTAAGAGATGGAGGGTTAAAATATGATATCATGGAAAAACAAGCATATGCTTTGATTAAGGCCCTAAAGGATTTCAGAATTTACATTCTCCATTCAGATGTAGTTGCATATGTTCCTAGCAGTGTGGTAAAGGAAATACTTACACATCTAGATCCATAGGGGAGAAGAGAAAAGTGGACTGGAGTGCTTTTGGAATATGACATTGAAATTAGGACTACCCAGTTGATTAAGGGATAAGGATTAGCTAAAATGATGACAAATTATAATTGTGATTCTTTGCAACTAAATTTTCTATCAGTTCAAGCAAATTAGCTAGAAACATAAGTGCAGGTGATGCCTGATTTTTCTATTTCTCCATGGTATGCTGATATTGTTTATGTATTGCAAAATTTACAACCTCCTGCAGGGTTAAGAAAAACTAATGCAAGGTCTATGAAGCTGAAAGCTACAAAATTTTGTAATTTAGATTAATGTATTTATTGGAAGGACCCTGGTGGAGTTTTATTGAATTTCATATTAGAGAATGAAGCTCAACAGATAGCAAAGAATTTCCATGAAGGAGATTATGGGGACATCATTCCTGGAAGGTCCCAACAAACAAAATTTTGAGAGCAGGATTCTATTGGCCTTCACTATTTTCAGATGTGTATAAAGAAACCACCAAATGTCATTAGTGCCATATTTTTTATGGAAAGAGGAAAGTGGTTCCACTTCCTCTTAATCCCATATGAGTAGAAGCATCTTTCCAATAGTGGGGATTGGATTTCATTGGGGAAATAAATCCGAATTCCTCAGGACAACATAAGTGGAGCTTAATAACAAATGATTATTTTACAAAGTGGATTGAAGCAATACCTACTAGAAGGGCTACAGATGCAGTGATAATATATTTCCTAGAGAATAACATTTTGGCAAGATTTGGATGTCCTAAGAGGATTGTAACAGATAATGCAGTTGCTTTTAAGTATAAGAAGATGATAAATTTCTATCATAAGTATCATATAAGTTTGAATCATACTGCTTATTATCCACAGGGTAATGGACTGGCAGAGTCCTCTAAGAAAAGCTTGGTGAGGATAATTAAGAAGTTGTTGGAAGAAAATAAAAGAGCATGGAATACAAAGCTGAACTATGCTTTGTGGGCCAACAGAATCAGCACAAAGAGGGCTATTGCAATGTCACCATTTCAATTGGTGTATGGAGCTGAAGTGTTTTTTCCATCACCTTTAGGAGTACCAGTTATGAAGTTGTTTAAGGAGCAATCGGATGAACCTAATCATATGCAAAGGAGAATAAATCAAATCCTTGAGATAAGTGAACTAAGGGACAAAGCATATGATAAGGTACAGATTCATCAGGATAAAATGAAGAATACCTTTGACAATAAGGTAAAAGAAGACACTTTCCATGTTGATTATTTAGTGTTAAAATGGGATGCTTCACATGAAGACAAAGGAAAGCATGGTAAGTTCGATCATTTGTGGGTAGGTCCATACATTATTGCAGCACACAAGGGTAGTAATGCTTTTATTCTACAGTATCAGAATGGGTCTTAGTATGAAGGAGGTCCAGTAAATGGGATATTTTTGAAGCACTATATGGAATAAGGGGGAAGGAAATTCCATGTATTGTAGTGTAAATATTTGTTTTTACTTTCAATCAGTACAGATGGTGAGCCAAAAGATTTAAAGCCCACAGATAAGGCTCTAAGATCGGAAGGAGTAGCCATATCTTAGTTCTTTCATTTCCTTTATAAAGACAAAATAAAAAAATGGACTTAGATTGACAATGGATTTGGCAACTGGTCTATGGGGGTCTTTGCTACCTCGCAGGGAGGATAACATCCCTAGTGGAGCCAGCTGTTAGCACTATATTGGAAATGGTGGATTTGCTCGATTGAAAGGTTTGGAAATAGTCATATTTGAAAATTTTGGTGAAATCACCCTTCGAATTAATGGTTAGCATAATCTTTCATTTTAGGTCATCGGATGAAAAGAGGGATGTGATCTATGGTTGTGGATCATTCCACGTTTGAAAGATGCAAGGAATAAACTGAGGTTTTGAATTTGCAGAATCCATTAAAAAGGTACAGTTTTTAATGAATGAGATTAATAAGAGGTAAGATCAATGCCAATGGAGCATTCTAGGTATTGAACATGCTTGCGTGAAATAAGTTTTCCAATTCATGGAATGGATTAACAGGTGGAAAGATTGAATGGACAGGATGAGAGTAGAGATAGATTTACAGCCAGGAACAATTCTATAGATTGAACCAGCATGGAGAAAGTTCAATTTTGAATCTGCGGAAAGTGGTAGGTTCCACGTTGATGAACGGTTCCAGTAGCACTCAGGTTGTGATCGAAGGATACGGTGCATTCTGAAAATAGAAGTTGCTCGATCAATCAGTTCTGAAATGATTTGTAAAATGTTAAAAGTTACCACAGTTGGACGGTCATGATGAAGGAAGGTTAGAGATCAAGGGCTAATATTGATTCCGTCGAATCGATTTGTACATGATCTTAGTCTTGAGTATTGGTGTTGAGATCTTGCACATGGATGGCTTATATTTCAAAGAAGAGTAAATCTACGGTGTAGATTACAGGAGGTGCATCATGATTATGAAACATAAAGAATTATAAAAAACACCTACATGGAGTACAAAGTTTTGTTTTTTTCCGAGTATTGTAATTGATGGTAACCTTGACTATGTGCAAAGTGCCAGTGTGGATGAGTCTGAACACCGTGCTAATTTACAAGGTAGGAACCCTAAAACCTTCCAAGTATTTCTAAAAATGGATAAGATGGATGAGATAGAGGTGGTAGAAGTGGAAGATAATGAAGAATTAGGGGTCTCCTATCATAAGGATGAGAAACATTTTGAAGACAAAAATGCTGAAATTTTTGATACTATTTTAATGAATGAAACGATTGAGACAACTAAGAATAATTTGAAAATTCTTAAGGACTGGGGTAGTGATACCCATGGTGTTTTCAAATATTTCTTTTACTTTTTCTCTGTTGACCAGACCCATAATTTCCCTGAATTTGTCGAGTGGTGTGTAAATAACTATTCTAAAGCCGAAGGAATTGTCATGAATAAAACTAGGTCTAGGATCATTTACCCTGTTCATGCCTCAGTTATTCGTAAAGTCCTATTTGTCACAGATGATTTTGTTCAATCATCACAAGAGTACAAAGAGGAAAATGGCGTACATTTCTTCCAAGAATCTACAACTCAGAGTAAAGAATCCTTTTTAAAGTCATGTTTGATTTTGAATAGTGAGGTTATAGGTTTATCTTACCCTATTGACCTAGTTCTATTTACTGAAGAAACCCAGTCTTTTATTAATTTAGCCAGTCATTTTTTGCGGTTATCTTCTAATGGTTATGCTACAAACTCACTATTGAGTCTGTTGTTTGTATTAAGTACTTGCCCAGTTGAGTTTGAACTTCTAGGTCAGTCTTTCCAATCTTGTTGCCTTAAATTTGATGAGTTCCTAGCTGAGAACATTTGTTCTCAGTTAGTCAACTTCCACAATACCAGATTTTTCAGATTTCAATCCTTTTTGTTGAAAATGTTCTTGGCACACAATGAAGATAGCCTACAATTTTGTGAATTGGTACTCATTGATGAAATGACCCATAATTATTGCAATTTTATGAATGTTTTGATTGAAGAAATATACGGTATTTTCTTTCAAGAAATATTGCCCAGAGTATTACCACAGATGAAAGAAATATTGCAGCTTTCCCTTAGTAAAATTATAGGATATTGGTTCCTTTGAGAGTTGAAACAATGATAAGACTATATGGATTTAATGAGCACCAAGATTATATTCTTCCAGCCTTTCTGACAACCCAGATCTTCTCTTTGGAATTTCTTAGACAAAAGCTTACAGTGGAAAAGGAACACATCTTAAAGTTCAGGAAGAGTTTGGATATAAAATTTCCCTGGGAGGTAGGGGCATATGTTGTCAAAAGTAGAGCTTCTTTATGCATAATTGATCATCTTCTCAAGAGCATGGGGTTTTCTTTGGGAATTGCAATAAAATATGATCCACACCAGGTAATTTACAAAAGAATACCGGAAAATAACAATAAGAATTTTGAACATACTAAAGTAGCTAGACTCAAGGAGGCATCTAATTGGGAAGATTACCCTGACAAAGCTCCAAATAATGTCAGCATGGAACAAGACTCTGTATCTTCCTTACCTAGAAATAATTTTCCTCCAATGGGTCTTTATAATATAGTTGTAGTTGCTGGTAATATCTCATCCTTAATGAGTTTTTTAGGAACTTAAAAGAAATGAATGCATTCAGATTTCATAGACACTGAAGAAGTAGACAATGCTAGTACAGCAAAGAAGCATAAAACTGAACAAGAGGGACAAATGGTGGAGGTGAAGAAAAGGAGTATGAAAGGTAAAAAGAAACAAGAAAAACCCAAAGTAACTGGCTTGGAACTTCAAGAATATGTGTTTGATGGATCAAATCCAAATAAGTATTCATCAAAGGAGGAATGGTTGAACACCTACAGGGAAAAGGCTGATAAATTTTTTGATGAGACAGTGAAATTATATGAGGAATTAAAACAGTTTCCCAAGCCAAATGTAACATTCAAAATTGTAAGGGACCATGCCCATAGTACCCTAATTTTTCCCATGACTGTTGGCAATAAGGTATCATAGGTGAATGTGAACTTAGAAAATTTCCCTACCACAGATATAATACATTTTCATAGAGAAACATGTGATATTTTATATACAAGACTGCTCAAATCTACGTTGCAGGTATCTAAGCCGGAGTCAAATAAAAAGAGATCTTAGGAACTCCTAAGGAAAGAAAAGGTTGAGAACAAGGCCCTTAGAATAAAAAACTAAAAATTTGTAGGATGATTTGTTGAAGGTGGACAGGCAGTCAAAAAAAGGAGCGGTTGCTTAAAAGCTATTTGATGAAAAAGAGAAAGAGGTTCAAGTACTAAAAAAGAAACTAAAAATCCCTTCCACTCAGCTTATTCAAAATTTTGAATTGACAGAGTTTGCGAAGGATAAAGAAGCATTGAACATTGAATTGACTGATTGTAAATCCAATCTGTTAAAGCTTGAAGAAAAATAAAAGCAGTGGGACAAAGATGCTAATATTTTGGTAGAAAGTGAGAAGGACCTGTTGCCGCCTAATTCAGACTTTAAGGAATAGGAAAGTCACAACCTGCTATGTGTGTCCTTGGGGGCAAGCGAGAACTGGGGACCACTGTCACCACAGTCCACAACTCCTCCGTTTAGACAAGATCCCAACAGAGCCAAGGGGGGAAGTCCCTATGGAAAACTAAGTTCCAGATTTATTAATTAATTACAAATTAATTAAAGGGATTTTTATTAAGATTGTGAGGCTAAAGACTTTATACTATCTAAGGAATGACAAGCATCATGCAAATGCAAAGATTTTCTTTTAATGAAAAGCAGACCTTGAGATAAATAAAGACTAGTGCCTACTAACAAATGGAGTCTAAGGATAAATTACAACTTTACAAATTTACAAATGAAATTGAAATCTAAGTTAATTAACCCACAGTTTAGGTGTTATCCCAATCAAAACAGGTTACAATATGGACAAATGAATACTATGAACAATATAAACAAAAATGAATGAGCAGTTAAGCAGTATTAACAATATCCACAGTTGTATCAGATGTTATGAACAATTATTAAGCTATTACACAAGATCTACATATTACTAAACAAATGTGATTACTTAATCGAATGAATTAAAGATGCAACCACAAGAGTTTGCAAAACTGAAAGGAAATACTTGTAACTGAAAAGTGAAAAGCTTGCAGTGAAATAAAATGTGAAAGTTCTTGCAGTAAGAACCTTGAACAGTAAGGAAAAGATAAATAGTAGTGACCTATGTTTGTAGGACGTTTTGCAATGTCTCTTGTAAATTTTAATAAATTTTATTAGAGTTAAAATATTTGATTAAGTTTTAGATCCAGTGGTGTGACTACACCAATCTAGTATTTCTCAAGTCAAAGAAGGAATGCTGGTGCGCTCAACAAAGTGGGAGCAAAGCCTACCCGTAGCTCCCAGGTCAAACCCCAATGGCCCCGTGCTCAACAAGGAGGACGTAGAACGCCTAGAGACCCCCCACGGTCTTCTACCCCAAGTCGCTTTCGGGTCACTGTTTTTAATCAACAGAAAAAATAGCTAGATGGATGCCTATTAAACTAGAACTCCTCTATCCCCTGTCGTATCTCACGAGTACCCCGAAGGGTGATAACCGAGTAGAGGAACAGGGGTAGTGAAGTTGTTGTTGGTTAATTTTAAGGATAAATTTTAATCTTGGCGATTATCATGCAAGGTTAATTTTAAACCATCAACAAGATCAACCAAGCGGTATCCCTTATGGGAGGTGCTGGTACTTGATCTTGGACTAAAAAATAAAGTGTGAAAGATTTGTAGCAGAAAAAGAGTGCTGTTTTAATTAAACTAAGCCCCCACTTCTACTGCTTTTCATACCCAACTTGAAGTCCCTAAAGGGAGATGATAAGTGGATAGAGGATACACCGGATAGGTGGGTTGTATGATTATCCCTTTAACAGAAAATAAAAGTTGAAAGGAAAATACAACTAGCTAAAATAGTATCCTAACCACACAACAATCTCTGTGACAGAGATGGTGGTCTGTCACAGAGATAGTGGGTAAACAGAAATAAAAATGACTAAGCTAATCTCACTTCAATCCCTTAAGGGAAGGTGGGTGAACAGAAAATAAACTTGCATAAATATAAACAACTAGTTTCTAAGCTATCTCTACACTACTTATATACAGATTTACAACAGAGAATACCCCAAAGAGAACTTCTCTTTTGGGGTTTACAATCCTTTAGAAGAGAATAGAAGAAGTGGTTTTTTGGGTCCCTTTTGGACCAAAACTTTTTCTGGGTTTTTTCTAAACAATTTTGGGCGGCATAACCCCCTCTTCTGTTCATAAACCTGCAAAAAACCAACAAACTTTACATGCTGGAAATTACTACAGAAAACTGAATCAGAAAGTTAGCACAGATTATTGTAAAACCCAGAAATTTTATAAAAAAAACTGAACTTAAAAATTTGAAAAAAACTGAAGTTTTAGTGGTTAAAAATGAACGTTTTTGGGCTGAAAATGACATATAAACAGCAGATTCAAAGCTTTATACTAATATATAATGGATGAAATCCCTAAAACAAGGGTTATATTCACTATACAGTGATTACAACCCAGTTTTAGGAAGGGAAAAGAAAAATGGCCGAAATAAAATTTTGAAAAAAGAAACCCTTGGAAAGATGTCCTTGGCTTGGAAAACCTATAAATAAACTTATGAGAGAGCTACAAAATGTAAGCAAAGAGGTGAGTACCCAATAAATCTACCAAAATACTTTGATAAATCTTATTAAAAACTCACAAATGGAAGTAGAAATACTTCTACTTACAAATGCCTCCACAAAATATTTTGTGGAGAGCTATTTATGCTAATACAAATGCAAATCAAATAAGTACATATGCAAGTTACCTCACCAAAAGATTCATGAAATGTAGAATGACGACACAATATCCCTCCAAAGCTTTCTTCTATTATAGCCCAACTAGGGCAAGATTCAATACAACAATAGCAAAAGGCTTGGGCCAAATGATTGAGAAAATATGAGAGGAGAAGAGGAAAGAATTTCAGCAGCATAACAATAGCATGAGAGAAGTTTTTCAAATGAGGGAGTGAGGCCCTCATTATATAGTTGAGGAGCAACCCCAACCCCTTGAATATCAATGGCTAAGATTAGATCTAGATCTAGATTAGATCTCCACCACTAGATCTAGGTTTGTTGACTTTGCAAGCCATCCACCAATCATAAGCAAGGGTGCCTTTTCAAATCAATGGTCAAAAAGATAGATCCATGTCACAATAAAGCTTAACCCTTAGATCTAGGGTTTCCATGACTCAAGTGGGGCTCCCTTTTGACTCAAGTTTTAATTTTTATTATTTTAATTTTTTATTATTTTAATTTTTTATTATTTTAATTTTTATTATCTTTGATTTTTTATATTTTATTTTAAATCTTTTAATCTTTTATTTTTTATCTTTTACTTTTCATATTTTTTAATCTTTTAATCTTTTATTTAATCTTATATTTTTTATTTTTTTTATTTTTTATCTTTTACTTTTTATATTTTATATTTTTATCTTTTTATTTTTTCATCTTTTAATCTTTTATTTAATCTTATATTTTTTATTTTTATCTTTTTATTTTCTATTTTATTTTTAATTTTTTAATTTTTGATCTTTAATTTTTTATTTTATCTTTTATTTTTTAATCTTTTAAGCTTTTATTAAAACAAGAGGGACACCCCACTTAGGAGATCTTCAGACATTTATTTTGACCATGGGGGGTTTATTTAAATGAAAATTTGGCTATGCTTAGCCACCCCCCAAACTTAATTACCATGGCCTTATTTGATTTTTTTCTTCAAAATCAAATAATTTAATTTTTTACCCTTGGAAATTAAATTAATTTCCTAGGGAAAAATACCTTGTCTTAACTAAAATTGCTCTAACTTCCTAACCCCTTGTCAGAATGACATGAGACTTGAACCAATGGCTTAGGGGGTGTCATAGCATTTTAATTTGCATTCATAGCCCCTATTACAAAATGCCAAGGTTCAAGAGATTGCATTATAACATCAAAACTTAATTAATTAACCACAAAATGGTAAAGTAAATTAATTAAGAAAAAATCAAAAATTAAAATTAAAATTATAATGAAATTCCGCAAAACTACAAGATATGGCTAGCATGGTCATAGACAACAATTTGAAACCTTAGCCACCTCATGGGCTTGATTATCAGATCGCCAATTCACCACTTTGGAGGATTTGTGAGTGAAAAACCCAACCAATTAAAATTGTTAATTAACAAAATTAACTGGAAGGGGAAAAAAACACTCGGTGAAGAGGACTTCCCTGATAATAAAATCCATGGTGACATCCTTAAAGGAATGACCCATGCTAACATATAAAGTTACATTAATTGTCCCACGCAGGGGAGCGGACATTTCGTGTACAAAATGGGCATAATTGCCCCGCTGAATGAAAAATCCCCAGAATTTTCCATGGTACAAACTGCACAGAATGTACATATTTAATGTACATGAGGTTGCCACCTAGTTGAAATAGGTGGGAAACATCTGGCTCCAACTTGGGGACGTGTGTTCGATCATCGGAGAGCATACGAGAACTCCAGACTCTGCAACCACAAATTCTCACCAATAACCAAAATAAGTCCTCATGTAGAAACCAATAAATAATCAATAATGAATAAATGAAATGACTACACAATGATCATACATATATGCATAAATAATTTCAAAGAATGAAATAATACAAAGCTGTTAAAATAATTCAAGGAAAAGGGTTAGAGATACATTACAGAGAGTGTCCCTTAGGACACCAAGTATTTATCTTTTTGAAGAAAAACCTGATTTGTGGCTCCTTTGACCCTTTCCTGTTTCTTGTGACTTTGATAGTGCCTCATGTCTTTGAAAATTTGCCAATATTCCACACTATCAAAAAACTGCTCAGGCCATATTTTATTAACTTCCTTTATTTTGATTCCATCCTTTATATTTTCCGGGAAGCTAACAAAAATAAAATGATCCTTTACACTATGTACACTGTCCACATTCTGAAAAAACAATGATTCATTCTGGCATGCCTCAACTATCTTTTCTTCTAAAACATTTTAAAAATGATCTGACACTTTACTGACTTGAGGAGAACTTACTAAAGCCTTGGGTGGCTTATCCTTTTGGGTTGGAACCTTTACATTCTCTGCTATAGGAACTGATACCTTTACATTATTGATCCAACCCTCTAAATCTATACTCAAATTATTACTTGAAAATACACTTTGTTTAGGGGTAAGTTCATGGTCACATGTTTCTTCTACTTTGTCCATATTTCTAGTCATGCAAACCATGTCTTTACTATCTTCTACTGAATCCACTAAATCCTCATTATTGTCAAACACACATTCATGACCAACCATATTAACTTGTTCCATTCTTTCTCTAGCTGCTAACTTTTTCTTTATAATCTGAAAGAAAATGGGACAAGTCCCTTCCTCATGTGAATCATCACAAGCCCTACAGTAAGGGATTACTGGATCATCAAACCAATTGTTTGCTTCCATAAGCTGTGGAGGTCTTTCTTGTTCTTGATAAGGGGGTCCTTTAGGGAGACCCTTTTGCTATCTATCATTTGGTTTATGATTATTACCTTTATCTTTTTCCATGGCAACTATCTTATTATGCATAGATGATAATTGATTAATATAGACTTCTTCCATTTACTTAATCAATCGTGCGAGCTCTTTGATAGAGTCACCTTGGGGTTCTTGGTTTTGAACTTTATTAACTTCCTTTGAAAACCCAAGAACATTTGATTTCCCCGAATCTTGCATATTCTTATCTATTTTAATAGCTTTGTCTTGTTCCTACCTAACATTTGTAGGCTCTTTATCCCTTAGCTGGTATCTCATTTCCCCTTCAAAAGCTTGAACGCAGAAAATTAAGATGGCATTTTCAAGAGGCTTAATATCTTGAGGGAGGCTCTTAACCAATTCATTAAATCTTCTGTTAAATCCTTCCACTGTTTCATTATCTTCCTTATGGCTAGAGTGCAAGGCAGTTAACAAGGAATGGTGATCCCTCTTATCTCCCCATTTATCATTAAAAGCTTCAATGATTCCCTTAAGGTCTTTAAACGTGTTATCATCATGTTCCATAAACCAATCAATGGCCTCTTCCTCTAAGGACAAAACAAAGAGTTTTATCTTCACATCCTCATGGTTGTGTGCCATACACCATCTTGCAATACATAAATTGAAATTTCTGATGTGGGCTTTAGCATTTGTAACATTGTCTCCTTGAAAAGAAGGAAACTTATCTATAGCTTTCTCTGGAACTTCATGAGGGTAACCAACAATTTTAGAGAAATCGCATGGTCTATAATAATTATTCATTGTTCAAGTTGGTTTACTTAGATAAAAAACAAAGGCATATTAGAAATTAACTTATTCTCCAAGACTTGTAAAGATTCTACATGGAGCAAGTTTGTTTAACTCCTCTAAAAGCCTTTTCAGGATCTAAGAGGGAGCTAAGCAAACCAAAGGGATCCAGGTAGAATACCTTACTATATATTTTGAAGTGGAGTCGCCACTTGGAGAACAAGTAAACTTTCAATATGGGTAAAAGAAAGAAAGAAAAAAAAATTAACGTTATTTCAAAAAATTTATTAACACTTTTAAAAACGAATTAAATTGAAGAATTAAAGAATTAGATCTAAAATTATTTAACTAATGTCAAGACCAAGGACAAAAAAATTGTCCCCGGCAATGGCACCAAAGATGTTGCCGCCTAATTCACACTTTAAGGAACAGGAAAGTCATAACCTGCTATGTGTGTCCTTGGGGGCAAGCGAGAGCTAGGGACCACTGTCACCACAGTCCACAACTCCTCCGTTTAGGCAAGATCCAACAGAGCCAAGGGGGGAAGTCCCTATGAAAAACTAAGTTCCAGATTTATTAATTAATTACAAATTAATTAAAGGGATCTTTTATTAAGATTGTGAGGCTAAAGACTTTATACTATCTAAGGAATGACAAGCATCATGCAAATGCAAAGATTTCCTTTTAATGACAAGCAGACCTTGAGATAAATGAAGACTAGTGCCTACTAACAAATGGAGTCTAAGGATAAATTACAACTTTACAAATTTACAAATGAAATTGAAATCTAAGTTAATTAACCCACAATTTAGGTGTTATCCCAATCAAAACAGGTTACAATATGGACAAATGAATACTATGAACAATATAAACAATAATGAACGAGCAGTTAAGCAGTATTAACAATATCAACAGTGGTATCAGATGTTATGAACAATTATAAGCTATTACATAAGATCTATATATTACTAACCAAATGTGATTACTTAATCGAATGAATTAAAGATGCCACCACAAGAGTTTGCAAAACTGAAAGGAAATACTTGTAACTGAAAAGTGAAAATCTTGCAGTGAAATAAAATGTGAAATTGCTTGCAGTAAGAACCTTGAACAGCAAGGCAAAGATAAATAGCAGTGACCTGTGTTTGTAGGACGTTTTGCAATGTCTCTTGTAAATTTTAATAAATGTTATTAGAGTTGAAATATTTGATTAAGTTTTAGATCCGGTGGTGTGACTACCCCAATCTAGTATTTCTTAAGTCAAAGAAAGAATGCTGGTGCGCTCAACAAAGTGGGAGCAAAGTCCACCCGTAGCTCCCAGGTCAAACTCCAATGGCCTGGTGCTCAACAAGGAGGATGTAGAACGCCTAGAGACCCCCCATGGTCTTCTACCCCAAGTCGCTTCTGAGTCACTGTTTTTAATCAACAGGAAAAACAACTAGATGGATGCCTATTAAACTAGAACTCCTCTATCCCCTGTCGTATCTCGTGAGTACCCCGAAGGGTGATAACTGAGTAGAGGAACAGGGGTAGAGAAGTTGTTGTTGGTTAATTTTAAGGATAACTTTTAATCTTGGTGATTAGCATGCAAGGTTAATTTTAAACCATCAACAAGATCAACCAAGCGGTATCCCTTATGGGAGGTGCTGGTACTTGATCTTGGACTGAAAAATAAAGTGTGAAAGATTTGTAGCAGAAAAAGAGTGTTGTTTTAATTAAACTAAGCCCTCACTTCTCCTGCTTTTCATACCCAACTTGAAGTCCCTAAAGGGAGATGACAATTAGATAGAGGATACACTGGATAGGTGGGTTGTATGATTACCCCTTTAACAGAAAATAAAACTTGAAATGAAAATACAACTAGCTAAACCAGTATCCTAACCACACAACAATCTCTGTGACAGAGATGGTGGTCTGTCACAGAGATAGTGGGTAAACAGAAATAAAAATGACTAAGCTAACCTCACTTCAATCCCTTAAGGGAAGGTGGGTGAATAGAAAACAAACTTGCATAAATCTAAACAACTAGTTTCTAAGCTATCTCTACACTACTCATATACAGATTTACAGCAGAGAATACCCCAAAGAGAACTTCTCTTTTGGGGTTTACAGTCCTTTAGAAGAGAAGAGAAGAAGTGGTTTTTTGGGTCCCTTTTGGACCAAAACTTTTTCTGGGTTTTTTCTAGGCAATTTTGGGTGGCATAACCCCCTCTTCTGTGCATAAACCTGCAAAAAACCAACAACTTTACTTGCTGAAAATTACTGCAAAAAACTGAATCAGAAAGTTAGCACAGATTATTGTAAAACCCAGAAATTTTATAAAAAAAACTGAACTTAAAAATTTAGAAAAAACTGAAATTTTAGTGGTTAAAAATGAACGTGTTTGGGATGAAAATGACATATAAACAGCAGATTTAAAGCTTTATACTAATATATAATGGATGAAAGCCCTAAAACAAGGGTTATATTCACTATACAGTGAATAAAACCCAGTTTTAGGAAGGAAAAAGAAAAATGGCTGAAATGAAATTTTGAAAAAAGAAACCCTTGGAGAGATGTCCTTGGCTTGGAAAACCTGTAAATAAACTTATGAGAGAGCTACAAAATGTAAGCAAAGAGGTGAGTAACCAATAAATCTACCAAAATACTTTGATAAACTTTATTAAAAACTCACAAATGGAAGCAGAAATACTTTTACTTACAAATCCCTCCACAAAATATTTTGTGGAGAGCTATTTATGCTAATACAAATGCAAATCAAATAAGTACATATGCAAGTTACCTCACCAAAAGATTCATGAAATGTAGAATGACGACACAATATCCCTCCAAAGCTTTCTTCTATTATAGCCCAACTAGGGCAAGATTCAATACAACAATAGCAAAAGGCTTGGGCCAAATGCTTGAGAAAATATGAGAGGAGAAGAGGGAAGAATTTCAACAGCATAACAATAGCATGAGAGAAGTTTTTCAAATGAGGCAGTGAGACTCTCATTATATAGTTGAGGAGCAACCCCAACCCCTTGAATATCAATGGCTAAGATTAGATCTAAATCTAGATTAGATCTCCACCACTAGATCTAGGTTTGTTGACTTTGCAAGCCATCCACCAATCATAAGCAAGGGTGCCTTTTCAAATCAATGGTAAAAAATATAGATCCATGTCACAATAAAGCTTAACACTTAGATCTAGGGTTTCCATGACTCAAGTGGAGCCCTCTTTTGACTCAAGTTTTAATTTTTATTATTTTAATTTTTTATTGTTTTAATTTTTTATCTTTTACTTTTTATATTTTATTTAATTTTATATTTTTAAAATTTCTATCTTTTTATTCTTTTATTTTTATCTTTTACTTTTTATATTTTATTTTAAATATTTTAATCTTTTATTTTTTATCTTTTACTTTTTATATTTTATATTTTTTTATTTTTATTTTTTAATCTTTTAATCTTATATTTTTTATTTTTATCTTTTTATTTTCTATTTAATATTTTATTTTTTAATTTTTTAATTTTTTATCTTTAATTTTTTATTTTTTATTTTATTTTTTAATCTTTTAATCTTTTATTAAGACAAGAGGGATGCCCCACTTAGGAGACCCTGAGACATTTATTTTGACCATGGGGGGTTTATTTAAATGAAAATTTGGCTATGCTTAACCACCCCCCAAACTTAATTACCATGGCCTTATTTGATTGTTTCCTTCAAAATCCAATAATTTAATTTTTCGCCCTTGAAAATTAAATTAATTTCCTACGAAAAAATACCTTGTCTTAACTAAAATTGCTCTAACTTCCTAACCCCTTGTCAGAATGACATGAGACTTGAACCAATGGCTTAGGGGGTGTCATAGCATTTTAATTTGCATTCATAGCCCCTATTACAAAATTCCAAGTTTCAAAAGATTACATTATTACATCAAAACTTAATTAATTAACCACCAAATGGTAAAGTTAATTAATTAAGAAAAAATCAAAAATTAAAATTAAAATCCTAACGAAATTCCGAAAGACTATGTTGTAATCCTACAGATCACATAAGGTTACCAATAATACATACAACATACACAGATGCAAGAGACAAGAACTGATAACATGAACAGATTATATTATTCTCAATAGATCATACAAAGCCAAGAACTGAACTACGTTCTTGTGTGGCTCAACAGCCTAATATACAGGTTACAAACAGTTACAATCATAACTACCTGTCGGTTCACCGAACCGACACGACTATTAGTTAACAGACTAACTACTGTGTTTACTCGGCCGACCGACGTAGTCGGTATCTCGACTTAGTCGGCTGATCGACTAAGTCGGTCTTCGTTCAAGTCGACTTATGTCGACTTGCTCCTTCTACATCTCCCCCACAAACAAAACATTTCTTCGTCCCGAAGAAAGAGGGAGGTAAAACAAAATAGCTTAGAATGCCAAGAATTAGATCTGCAAAAAGGAGACTGCTACTGAGGTGGGCTGTGCAACCAAATAGTTGGTCTTCTCTGTACACAGACTTCGACTATGGCTGGTGCTGTGATGGCAAGCTGATGTTGAAAGTCCGTCCATGTCTGCAAGGCTTTCTGAATGTCGATAGTCAGAGTAGTGAGATTTGAGAGTACCGACATCTTCTCTGCCATTGCCATTTCTGCAATATTTTCCATGTTGGGGCCCAGCAGCTGATTGTGTTCTTCCGCAGTCTCAAGGAGTCTTTTCATCTGCGGACAGATGTTGTCGACTTTCTCCAAGTTGGGAAGTGCGTGCTGAACCCACTGGTGTGCCTCACGTTCCAACTGCTGCAGCTTAGTATTTTCCATCACTATTTGATCCTCGATTGTCTGCCTCAGTTCTGTCTCAGTCGACTTCCTTCTTTCCAAGGCCTGAATGTCTTGTCTGGTTTGCCTCGTCTGACTATAGACCTGCCCATAATGAGTAGGCCATTCTCGGAGTACTTCCTCAGTTACAATGGATTCCTCCATGTGGTCTTGTAGAAGTTTGTGAGCCTCCGAGAATGCTGTGTGTTGAGTCAGGAGCAGTCGGACAGTTTCTTCTTTTCGCCCGGCCTTAGTCTCGTGGAGGTGGATCTGGATGGTCGACACCAAACCTTCAAACAGCTGATATGCTCTGTCCAGTGGTCGGTCGATAGCAGCTTCGACAGGTCCTAGGGTAACAGTCTATACAAGAGACCTGCACTTGTCGAGGAAATCGACTTCTTCGGTCTCCTTATCTTTGAGCTGTGTCCTTAGTCGGGTCGTCCTCCTCTTCGACTCTTTTGCTAGGTTGTTCAGTAGCTGGCCAACCTCTGAGTCGGACAACGAGCTTACATCTCGTAAGCTGATCCTTAGCTGATTGGGTCTAGGAAGAGGTTCTGTTGGTTCCTTTGCTTGCTCTGTTGGTTTGTCGGGAGGACCTGCAGAAGTGGAAGGTGGATTAGAGGTCAAAGGGGTGTGTGTCGGAGGGTTGGGTTCAGTGGTCGGGGGTTGTTCGGTTTGGGGAGGTGGTATGTCCACCTCCGGCGGTGGTGATGATGGTGGTCTCGGCTGTGAATTAGGTGGTGGTGGAGGTGGTGGAGATGATGGTGGTGGGGGTGTTGGGAGTGGGGAGGAAGGGTTTCCTGACCCTGGTGGTGATGGAGAATGGTGTTGGGGACTTTGGTCGGAAGATATAACGTCTTCTTCCGGTGGGACTTGGTAGTTGGTGAAGGTCTTTTCAATGCCTGATACATTGCCACCTTCAGGGGTCCTTGTAAATACTGTTGTTTGCTGGGCGTATACCTTGCTGCTGGCTTTCAAGGGTGTTGTTGTCCTTATTGTTTGGGCTGACTGGAATAGTGCAGGCAGTGTTGAAAAGAAAGCTTTGAGTTCAGTGTCCGTGCTGGCCCTGGCCCTGAGTGCTTCAGGGATTACTCTTTCAAAAACTTCAGGGGACATGTCGGTCTGCTGCACTGGTGCTTGCTCCTCGACTATTTTAGTCGAAGATGGATGGGGAGGAGTCGTCACCAGGTCGACCACATCTTCAGACAGTGTTGTTGTTTTGGCCTTCTTCGGCCGACCTTAGGGCGCTCCTGCTTCGACAAACCGTTGAAACTGGGTTTCAACAGTTACCTTATTTGCTCTGGCATCCTCGACAATATCAAGTGCTGAGGCTGCCAGTTCGTCTTCGTCATCTGTGGAGTCAGTAAGGACCAGCTTGCGCTTACCTTTGCCTTGCTGTCGTTTTTGCAGTTTGATGTTCCTTCTGGCAATGGCAATCTCCTTTGCCAGTTTCTTGGGAATGCTCCGAGACACAGCATACTCAGGGTTGTCTTCCTCGACTTCTCCTGTCGGGGTCTGAGCAGGGTCGACCGTCTGAGTAGCCGGGGGAGCTGTTTGTTGTACTGGTTGTTGTGCTGGTGGTGGTGTCTGGTGTTGCTCGGTAGGCGGGTCCACGACTGGTGCAGTCGGGTGCTTCACTATTAAGTGCACCCGACCAGGAGTGCCAATTGGAGTATCTTCCGTCACAAAGGTGCTAATGTACAAGTGCAGCTCATAATCTTCTTCCTTCTCCTGGTCGGTCAGAGGTTCGACTATAGAGAAGTCGACCTGTGTTGCAGCCTCCGGGATTTGAATTTTGGTTTTTGTCTGCCGAGACAACTCCCGAAATATCTGCTCGACTGTGGGGTAGTAGTCGAGGTCCCTGGCATTAGAATCCTGAGTGTTTGACGACCATAAATCTGACGACCATACGGATGTATGGTCGAGCTCCAGTTGGATGTGTGAGTCGGCTGGGAGGTGTCGTCGGATGTTCTGGGGCACCCTCCACCTTGTCGTTCGCAGCTTAAGGTGCTGGAACCAGTTTTGCATAAGAACCTTTCCTTGGTTGAGTTCATGCACAGTTCCTTTTTGGGAAAAGGGTTTGAACCTGTGCATCTCAAACCTAGTCGGCTCTCGGAAGACAGGACTGCCTTCCGGACAGATATAATACATTGCAATCCAAATAATTAAGGAGGGAAATTTGATAATACCTCCTATCTCCTGACAGCGCTCGCATATGGTTTTAACCAAGTCTGCGAGGTAGTCTGCCCACCTGAAGATTCGTCTGTCGGTTGTAATTTTTTCGAGGGCGTCCATCATTTCAAGTTTGAGGTCACTGCTGCGACCAGCCAACGTGAGAGTAGTGGCGATGATTTTCGCCACAATCTGTGGTGTTCGTTCCTCAATCTGACTGATCATCAGACCCTTGGAGTTCTTGCCCGACGTCGAACCTGTAAAGTGTTCAACTAGTCCTTCCTTGATCCCAATGGGGACCGGGTCGCCCTGATTTGAAAGACCAGTCAGTCGGGAGATAACATCTCCATTAATGTCGACGGGTCGGTCAAAGTAAAATCTGCCGTTGTGGTAACGACTGATGATGAATTTGACCGCGGCTTCCT
>LPNX010234222.1:0-21188 GCA_001517045.1 Pseudotsuga menziesii | reverse complement strand
TATATATATATATATATATATATATATATATATATATATATATTACAAGAAGTTTCTGGAAATATTGTTTTTCTCAGTCAACACTTTGGGGCAAGTATACTTTGACAACCAAAACCTCCTCATCCATCGGATCAGGAAAAATAAAATTAATTTATTTATCTGAAATATAAAAAATTAAATTAATTTATTTATCGGAAATATAAAATTGATTTGTTAAGAGACATATTTTAATTAAGAGGCATGACTTATAATCTTTGAAACTCATATATATATATATGTTAAGCTTGATGAGTTAGCTCAAGTGGTTGAGAACTATGAGTTGTAAGCACAAAGTCTCATGGTTGAACCTCGGTGGCTATGCATAGATATATAAGGGCCTCACTTGATGTCACCACTGGGTTAGGCTCCTTAATCAAAGCCGACAGGGTCAGGTCCCTTCGGGTGCCTCCTTAAGAACACTTCCTATGAATGTAGCAATGGTGTTGTAATTAATATCCATTTTAAACCTGGATCTATCAAGCACCTTGAGGGATCGATCAGTTTCTCGAGATGTACAATTTTTTATTATTTGGATCTCTCTCGGTACTTGATAGATCCGGGTTTAAACTGGATATATGCTAAGTTATTTTTTATTTTATGGATATATGAAGAAGAAGAAATCGTAGCATCAACCACTTATGATGAAGCATCACTCAATAGCTTCAGGTTGGATGCCATATGTGTGTTCATGGATTTGCAGTCCATCATCCCTAACCTCTTCAGGATCTCTACTGCATACTTCCCTTCTCCTAGGGAAATTCCATCTGCATTCTGCCACACATCCATGCCTAGAAAGTAATGCATCATACCCAAGTCCTTCATATCGAACTCAGCAGCAATCTTCCTCTTCATATCATCAATCAACCCATTCTCACCTATCACAAATAGATAATCTACATATAGTAGTAGTATCACTAGGTTCCCTTCTTCAACCTTGTAGTAAAATTTGGAATCCCCTTTACTCTTGGTAAAGCCCAAACTGGATAGGAAGCTATCAATTCTGTCGTACCATGTCCTGGGTTCCTGCTTCAAACCATACAAGGATTTCTTTAACTTACACACATGAGTCTCCCTGTCATGTGTCTCAAAACCAAGTGGCTTCTCCACATACAATTCCTATTCTACTACACCATTCAAGAAAGAGGTCTTGACATCCATCTAGTGTATCTTCCATTTAATTACTGCAGCTAGAGAAAGTACTAATCTGATGGAAGTGAATCTGGCTACAGGTCCAAAAGTATCTTCATAATCTATTCCTTCTTTCTGGGAGAAGCCACGAGCCACAAATATTGCTTTATATTTCTCTATGCTACCATTGGCAGCATGCTTGATCTTGTAAATCCACTTGGAAGTTACAACAGACTTCCATTTTGGTCTTGGAATAACATCCCAAACATCATTCTTCATGATCGATTGATACTCCTTGATCATACCATCCTTCCATTCCTTCTTTTATTCTTCTTTTTCATAGTTGGAAGATTTTTTATCAATGAAGTCACATAATATGGCTACATAACTGGAGCAGGACCTGGTTCTTTTCCTCTCTCTATGTATCTCTTCTAGAGCCCCGTATCTTTCTGCACCTTTGATAGCCTCTTGTACCCATGCAGGTTTCTTCTTGTGAGGATTCTTCTCTTGAGGTCAATCTATCGGTTCCTGAGGTTCTTCCATTTCTTGATATTCTTTTGGAGTTGCTTCATTCATAGTTGTATTACGGATTCTGGGTACTTCCGATTCTTTAGAGTCTTCAACAGGTCTTTTTTGCATTTGATGTAAGTTGAGTCTTCGTCAAATGTTACATCTCTGCTGATGTTGATCTTCTTGAATCTTGGGAAGTATATTCTGTAAGCCTTCAAGATCTCAGAGTATCCCACAAATATGCCCTTCTTTCCTAAAGGATCTAACTTTGTCGTCTTTTCTTTTGGAATGTGTATGTATACTGGACAACCAAATATTCTGAGATGACTGACTTCTGGTTTCTTTTGGAAAATACTTCTTCAGGTGTCTTTTTCTTGAGTACTCTATGTGGAGTACGCCGTCTATACATACACAACTGTTCTGGCAGCTTCTTCCCATAGATGCATAGGAAGGTATTGATCATTAAGCATTTCCTTTGATGCTTCCATGATTGTTCTATTCTTTGTTTCTACAACCCCATTCTATTGTGGATTATATGAAGTGGTCAACTCCCTCTTAATCCTTGAATATCTACATAATTCTTTGAATTCATTTGATGTGAATTCTCTGCCATTATCTGATCGAAATATCTTGATCTTCTTCTCTATGTGATTCTCGATCAAGGCTTTGAATTCTTTGAATTTGCTGAATACTTCATCTTTGTTCTTCATGAATTATATCCATGTCATCCTAGAAAAATCATCAATGAAAGAAACATAATATACATACCCACTTAGAGAACTGGATGACATTGGACCGCATACATCAGAGTGGATGATTTCCAAGATTCCTTTTGCCTTGCTCTCGCTACTTGGAAATGTCTTATTTGTGTTCTTTCCTTTCGCACATCCTTTTCATACACCTTCATGTTTTTCCCACATTTTTGGAAGACCTTCAACAGCTTTGGTTGCAAGTTGTAGTGCCCTGTAGTGCACATGTGCCATCCTTCTATGCCACAGTTCATTTGGTTATACTAATTCATGAACCAAAGCTTGTTCTAGTTGGCCCTTCAATTTGTATAGTGCTCCCTCTTGTTCTCCAATTACTACTGCATCGTCAATAATCTTTCCTTTTGGCCACATGAGGACTTTTCCATCTATAAATGCAACCCACATGATTTTTACATCCAATGTAGAGATGGAGAGAAGGTTCTTCTTTAGTCTTGCTACAAATAGGACATCCTTCATTTTCATAGACTTTCCAGAGTCTAATTTGTAGGAGGATTATCCACTACCTTTTATTGGATACTGGTAGTCATCCCCAAGTTTCACCTTGTGGGGTGATTCATGTTCTGATAGTTTCACAAATGATTCCTTGAATCCCATCATGTGTTTGTAATCCCCATTGTCTATAAGCCAATCATTGCTTCCATGTGGGATGTTTCCCGTGAGAGCGGAAATCAAAACATATTCTTCATCACTTGAAGAATCATCACTATCTTGTTTGATTCTCCTCTTGGAAGGCTCATCATCTTTTGCAGCGTGATCATGATGTCTTTTCTTGTTTCCCTTCTTCTTGTGAGAGCCATTTTTGTTCCTAGGACAATCTCTAGCATAGTGTCCTCTTTCATCACATGTAAAGCATCTGAATTTAGGTAGCTTCTTGTTAGATCTTTTAGGATGAGAGTGCTTACCTTGGTGATGGTGTGGTTTACTCTTCTTGGATTGTACTGTGAGAGCTTGATATTCATTTCCCATCTTTTCATCTCAAGCTACTATTCGAGCTTCTTCTTGTGAGTATTCTTACCACAATCTGCTAAACTTGACTAGCTTCTTTCTGGCACAGATCCCTTGAATGAAAGAGTCCCATGCCCTAGGGAGACCATTCAAGGTGGTTGTCACAATTTTGGCATTCTATACTTCTTCATCTACCACTTCAAGTTGTTCCTTGATCTAGGAGAACCTCTTAAAGTAAGACTAGATGGTCTCCCCATTCTAGATCTTTACATTCTTCAATTGGTTTCTCAGAGTCATCTTCCGGTTTATGTTCTTCCCTTCAAACAGCTTGGTCAGGGAATCAAAAATCTCTTTAGGTGTATTTAGAGAGGACACCTATGGTATGAGGTGATCCTTGATTGAATCAGCAATAATCCTCTTATCCATGACCAAATTATTCTTGTGTAAGGTCTTAGCATCATCTCCCTTTGGAACTGGAACCTCTTCATCGATGTAAGAGTCCAACTCATTTTCTTCCAAGACCAGGGAGATCCTATGCTTCCAAGCTCGGAAGTTATCAGCTCTCTCAAGATTTTCATCAATATTGGTATGATGAGACATCTTAATAGATAACCTCAAATGAAAATGCAAAATATTTAGATATTACCAAGTTAAGATGTCGGAACTGGATCTGGAGCTGAATTTATGCACAGCTGGTTTTCTGGTTCAGGAGCAGATTAGGGTTTGACTTTCCTAGAGTTCTAACCAACAAAAAAAATTTGATCTTGATATATAAACTTTGATTTTGGGGATGAGATCAATCCAGGCCTAGGCTCACTCAAAAATTCCACTTATGTGGAAAGCCCTAATTTCCTGCAGGAGTGTCGGGTCAAAAACTGAAAATGCTCAAAATCAAATTCTGCTTCGACAGAAAGATGTGCCCTAGGGAGGAGATTCATCCCAACCACATTTTGCTGAAAATATGTGGAGAGAGATCCAAAAAGTAGGAATCCCTAGCTTCAGCAGCTGCACAATGTCTTCTTCTTAGGTTAGGTCTGATACCATGTTATATTTTTAACATTTAAGCTATATGATCTTAGGATCTTATCTAAGAGAATAACAAGGACAACAATCAAACACAAGAGACAATGAAAAAAAATATTTTCCTCGAGGAAACCATAAAGGAGAATACCCCACAAATTCCTCAGAGATAGAATCAACACCAAAAGTAAAACCCAAAGACAGTAAGATGATATCCCAACAACTGTAGTCTCTCTCTCTCTCTCTTATCCTAGCTTCTTCTTTCTCTCTTAGTTATGCACTACAACTGAGTGTGTGTGAATGTGTGTTAAATAGAGAGGATCCCTCTCGATTTATACTAATTCCTGACTTGACAATAACTCACTAGGGCCGACTTCTCTAGGTGTTATCTCCTAAATAAATTAGTTTTCACTCAATCAAACTCAGAAAATTTATTTTTGCTCAATGATGAGGATTTCAAGATGCATTATGAGATTTTATATGTGATTAACAAAGTTTGAATAGCTGGTGCTCTATTTTTCAAGAAAATTTGAAATTTTAGCTTTCGGTGGCTTAGGTGGACTTTTCAACAGTTCATTAGCCATCGAAAAGCCATCTTTCGGCAGCTAATAGCTTCGGCTCAGGACCATGTTAACCACCGAAAGCCTGTTGATAACATTTTTTGAAAAGGGAATTTCAGTGGCTTAGGAGAACATATGAACGGTTCATTAGCCACTGAAAGCCCTGCTTTCGACAGCTAAGACCGAAATTTCAGAGCGCTCCAAGCCACCGAAAGTGGTGTTTTACTGTAAAAAGGAATTTTGTTTAAACGGTGATTCTGAGCGACTGGAGAATCATTTTGCAAAGCACGCAGAGTTTTTTGTTTCTAATAGGTCAGAGAAGAATAACCTCTCTCAGTTTTCCTACAGGTGTTTCATATTGGAAGAATCAAATCCATCTCTGAGACCTAATTTTTGGATCTCAGAATTTCCTGTTTGACACATGTTTTTGAAATCTAGACCCTGAAAAGATTAAAATGAATTCCAAAAATATGAGAGAGGTTTTTTCTCAAAACAAACCAATATACAAAAATCTCTTTTAGTTTATACACAGGTGTCACATATTTGAAGGACCAAATCCATTTCTGAGCCGCAGTTTGGCCAAAGTTTTAGGGAAAAAGACAACTTGTCAGTCCTCTAGGTGGCATTTTCGACCTCATCTATCAGTCCATGAAGATTTGCTGTAGATGTTGAAGAGTTCAAAGATTAAAACTAGGTCCCAAAGAATCAACCGAATATTAGGGAAAATACATGAACTAGAGTTCTTAGAAGGAAATCCAAACCCTAACCCTAAAACACATCTTGCGCTGGAAACCCTAGCAGAGGCAGCATCAAGCTTGTAGGATCCGGAGGCAGCCATGTTGGAATATATTAAACCCACTCACAACTTATGATAAAATAATTAATCATTATTTGATTAATTATTCACCCACTAGCTTAATTAGTTGGGATCCACGTGCACCTTAAAGTCAATACATGCCATCTATATCCAAGGAATGATTTATTCCTAATTCTGGGTTGATCTTCACCACCTTTTGACAATCCAGAATTAGTATACAGGACTTTACAGCAAATTCTGTTTTTTCTGTTTTTTCTGCTTTTCCTGCTTTTCTATGGATAAGATAAAATCTAGTCAATTAGGAAATCGAGAGCTTTTGTTTCCAACCCATCCTCCATTAGTTTTTCTCCATTTTCTAGGATTAGCATGTTTTTTCCATATCCTTGACAACTCACTCATGCTTTTTCCATGTCCTTGATAGATTTGGGAAGTGCTTTAGCCACCTATGGGGGTTTGCTATTTTTTGGTTGTTAGAATAATCAACCCATAGTTAGCTACCTTAGACGTTAATTAATCTTTTTTGTCTTATTTTCCTAGTTTCCAATATTCCACTCTATGCAAGTTGTCTTGCACATGTCCTAGAATTCAAACTTGCTAAAAATGAGTCGTGGAGCACTTGGGAAACCTCCTAGAATCCATATTTAGCATATCTTCTTTATTCCAAATCCTCCCTAGCGCATGTCTACTTTTTCTGCTTTATTGCCTGCTTTACTAAGTTTTATGGCAAAAGAGAAAGTAAGACTAGGTGCAGTTGACTTGTTTTTTTCCCTCATCATACTCCATTCTTTTCTCTTAATAAAAGCATGTATGAGTTGTCTTTTCATCACCTATTAGCTTGCCTACTTGACTTTGTCAATTCGTGAGCTCCTAGGCAGATTTGGAAACTGCTTTATGCACCTATGGGGGATTTGACTAGATTTAGTAAGCCTGATTTTGACTCTTTCGAATGGAATCCTTATGCATTCGAATCTCTCATGTAATTATTTATTGCAGCATCCTATGACTTCATATGGTTGGCTATTTTACACTTATTCAATATAGATTAGTGTTATGCTCCAATTTTAGTCTCCTTTGTGTGTAAATTTGCATGTTTGATTAGTAATTTTGTGAGTGCAATTGATCTATCACCTGGGTTCAATTTTCACATGGTATCAGAGCCTTTGTAGATCAATTTCTCTCCTTCCATATTGCTATTGCAGGTTCGACATCTTGACTGGGAGCTATTCTGCTGACTAAAGGGACAATTTCTGAGCTATGCATCAATCTCAGAAGATCATCTTGACTCCATTTAATTTGTTTGAATGGAATGCAGAGATGGAGATAATATAGAGAGAGAAAGGTCTCTACAAGGTGACTATGGAAACTGAAGTAGAGCCCAATGTAGCAGCAGAGAAAAGTAAATGGCACAATAGGAGGGATGAGGCTTATGGTCTCTTGTGTCTGAGCATATCCACAGACCTCCTCTTCCATCTTGATGTATTGACATCACCAAATGAAGTATGGGAGAATATTGTAGATCTTTTTGGTAAGACATATGAGATGAGAGGACATCAAATCAATAATGAATTGATCTCCTTGAGTCCCAACAGCTTCGAATCCCTGCAACTCTACTTTTCTAAGTTTAAAGCCCTTTTTTTGCAGCTAAAACAACGTGGAATCGAAAAGGAGGAGCAACTAGTTTTGGCCATACTCTCGAAGCTTGGCCTTGAATATTCAGTGTTTGTTTCAACCTTCCATGCCACCAAGTTGACAGCTCGAGCCTGGAAGATGCCTAAACTTGCAGAGTTCATGGAATCCCTCACTCAAGAACAAGATAAAATGGTGATGATGGGCACCATCAAACCTTCTAAAGACCAAGCTCTGGTTGCTGGAGATTCGAGGGTGGATTGAAAAGGCAAAAAGAAAGCTAAGAAGCCACTTGAGCAGAAGAGAGACAAGAACAAGTCTCAGGAGGAGCCCCAAGGCTCCAAGAAGAACTTCCAGAAGAAGAAGAACAAAGGAGAAATGAGCGAGTGTGCATGCTGTAGTAAGGGCTTTCATCCTGAAAGCTCCTGCATGAAGAAGCAAATTGACATGCTGACCCAACTCCTGGAGAAGAATAACATATCCCTTCCTGATAGCTCAAAGAAGAGGGAAGGAGGATCAAATTCAGAAGACAGAGAGAGAGAGAGAGTTCATGCATTGGTTGCTGGCACATCAAGCTCACCTAGCTTCATCATAGACTCTAGAGCTTCAAGACATATGGATTCGACCAAGGAGTCATTCTCATCTCTTGATATGTCGAAAGGCCCACCAATAGTGGAGGGAGATGACTCTCTCACTGACAGTTTGGGCAAAGGAAGGATTGATCTTGACCATGGTAAGTTCAGCAATGTATTGTATGTTCCAGGTCTTGCCTCTAACCTCTTGTCAGTGTATCAGATGACCCACATAGGGTCTCTAAAGAAGGTCATATTCTCCCCTGATGATGTTGATATCATGGAGATCTCGAGTGGTAAAGTCATTGCAAAAGGAGTTGTAGATCACACTTCGAAGGTATACTGGTTTTCACATTTTCTACCCTACTCAAACACCCCTGCTCTTCTGATTCATGCTAATGATGCAAGCAAGATTTGGCATGAAATATTTGGCCATATTAACTATAAGTATATTTCTAATCTAAGTGAAAAATAAATGGTCATAGGGTTACCAAAGATTAATTTTTCCAAGAGAGTCTGTCAAGGTTGTGTCCTAGGAAAACACCCAGAGCATAAATTTGAGAAAGCTAGTCATGAGAGAACCTCTGCACCTCTTGAGTTGATCCATAGTGATGTTGCGGGTCCATTCCCTCATATGTCAATGAGTTAGGAAAAATATTCATTAACTTTCATAGATGACTTTTCCAGGTACTGCTGGGTTTACTTCTTGAAGCATAAGTCTGAAGTTTTTGGCCTCTTCAAAGTCTTTAAGGCTTTGGTTGAAAACCAGTTTGGGAGGAAACTCAAGATCCTCAGATCTGACAATGGTGGTGAGTATGTCAATTCTGAGTTCATTCAATATTGTGAATATGTAGGTATTCAGATGCAACATTCAATCCCTTACACACCACAACAAAATGGTGTTGCTGAGAGAAAGAACAGATCATTGAAAGAGATGGAAACCTGTATGTTGGAGGCTAAGACTTTACCACCAAATTTTTGGGCAGAGGCTATAAACTATGAATATTATATCCAGAATAGGGTGCCTCATAAACAGCTTGATGGTATGACTCTTTTCGAATCATGGAGTGGGCACAAGCCAGATGTGACCCATTTCAGGATTTTTGGCTCAAGGGCTTGGGCTAGAATTCCAACAGAAAAGAGGAAGGCTTTGCAGTCCCAAATCCAAGAGTGTCTATTTGTTGGGTACTCTAAAGATTTAAAAGGGTACAAGCTGATCAATTTGAGCACAAACAAATCCTTCATTGAAAGGAGTGTTCAGTTCCAAGAAGATCCTTTAGCAGCAGTTGAAGTTGGAGAGTCTTCTTCACCACCAGATCCATTGAATGTAAGTGAAGAGACAAATGAGTTTGCTGATTCTGATATGTCTGATAATGATGATTTAATTTCATATCCTAACAGTCCTACGAGACCAAAATGGGCAGCAAATACCATTCATGCAGCTAGGGAACTAGTTGGAAATCCTAGTGATCCTAGGAGGACTAGATCTTAGTTTGAGAGTGCCCTGAGCATGAAAGACCCTTTGTTTGTCGAGAAATTCTATCTAATGGTTGAATCAGACACACATACATATGAATATGCAGCACATGATCCAATATTGCAAGCAACCATGAAAGAAAAATTCAGCTCACTCCAGAAGAACAACACTTGGGAGCCGGTTGATCTTCCCCCGGGGAGGAAGCTAGTTCAATGTAAGTGGGTTTTCAAAAATAAGTTTGCTTCTGATTTTTCACCTTTGAAATATAAGGAAATATTGGTAGCCAATGGCTACTCACAGGTACATGGTAATGACTACAATGAGACCCTTACACCAGTGGCAAAGATGGACTCCATCAGGCTAGCCTTAGCCATTGCAGCTTCGAAGCAGTGGGAGGTATATCACATGGATGTGAAGTGTGCTTTCCTGAATGGAGATCTTACTGAAGAGATTTACATGCAGCAGCCTCAAGGGTTTGTTACTAATCCATCTTTTGTGTGCAGGCTAAAGAAATCATTGTATGGGCTTAAGTAAGCCCCCAGGGCTTGGTATGCCAAGATTGACGGCTTTCTGCTATCATTGAGTTTTGTTCGATGCAAGTATGATCCAAATGTTTATTTGAAGCTGGTTCATGGTTCTTTGATGATTATTGTCTTGTATGTGGATGACCTTTTGATTACAGGAAGCTCAATGAAAGAAATTGCCTCCTTGAAGGATGCAATGAACCATGCATTTTCTATGACTGCTTTGGGGTTGTTGAGCCAATTTTTTGGTCTTGAAATTGCTCAATCCCAACATGGAATAAAAGTACATCATTCCAAGTATGCTTTGGATTTTCTGAACAAGTTCAACATTAAATATTGCAAGCCAAGCAAGACTCCCTTCCTTTCAGGAGTTAAGCTTGAAGAAGCAGGTTCTTCTCCTATGGTAGATATTACACTGTATAGACAACTGATTAGGTGTTTACTGTACCTTACACACACTCGACATGATATTTATTATGCAATAAGTGTGGCTCCAAAATACATGGATCAACCTCATGATATCCATTGGAGAGCAGGCAAAAGGATCCTTAACTTTGTTCAGGGAACAAGAACTCATGGGATCTTCTACAAAGCTAAATCTGATCTTGATTTGATTGGGTTTACTGATAGTGATTGGGCTGGTGACAACACAGATCGAAAGTCTACATCAGGATATGTGTTCATGCTTGCTAAAGGACTAATCAGCTGGTCAAGCAAGAAACAGAGTGCCATTGCACTCTCATCTATAGAAGCAGAGTATAGAGGAGTTGTAAATACAACAACTCAATGTTTATGGTTGCAAGGGTTACTTTGTGAGTGTGGCTTTGAATCAGAGTTCTCAACTATTATCTATTGTGATAATCAAAGCACCATTCGAATATGCAATGATCCAGTTCAGAGACAGAGAACCAACCACATTGATATCCAACCAGGATCAACGGACCTAGAATTCATATTTTCATTATTGGGTAAAGGATTAGTGAACACAGTTGGGCCCTATGCTATGAAATTTGAGGCATCCTCCATACGAGGGCACAAGTGAGTGAGGTGGTCGTACTTGCACAATTTACAAGGAAACTTCACCTTACGTTTAGACTTCTTGTCACCCCCATCATTATTAGCGTTCTTGTCATTATTATTAGCATTTTTCGTTCTTATTCCCACCCTTACAATTATTTTTTCCTTTTTTCTTATTCCTTCCAGGCTACTGGTTGCCTTTCGGGTTCAATGATTGCACAGAGAGTACACTCGCCGATTGGGTAGGTTAAGATGAAAATTTATCTTGACCCGATGCAGATTGGTTAATCGATAACTGGCTCACTTGTTTCGTAACCGAGTCCGCAGGTTTGGTACTTGTAGAGCCAACAATACCATCAGCATGTGGCGCAGGTTTTATTTTGGGGCTGAAATTGGATCTTGGAGCATTTGGTATAATCTCATATAAAAGTCCAGATTGAGCATAGATCAAATCCAACTCTTTGGCCCTAAAGATAGCTTGTTCCTCGTTTTGAACTCAGGATGTAGAAACATCCTTCACGATGTAAGGTAACAACGATTTGCGGAACCATTCAAGAAGAAACTCTAGTGGTATAAAGGCTTTAATTAATCATTTCCATTTACACCACTCTTGAATATGATCCAAAATCTGTGTGGCTTTGTCTTGCCAAAAAGTCGACAAGAGTTCGGTATTGACATCATAACGTACAGGTAGCTGGAAATGATTAAGGAAAGTCATGGAAGGTTCATCAAACATAGCATAAGCCCCCCCGATAACTCTATATACCATTTCTCCACAGGACCCGTGAGGGTGCGTTGAAATAGCCTCAAATGGATGGAATCATCGTATAAGGAATTGGAAGAGCACCAAAGGTTGAAAGTGGTGACATGATCACCAGGATCTTCACCAGCCTTACCTCTGAACATGGGAATGTCCAAAGGAAACTTGGTTGGGACTACTGTTATACACCTGAGTGGCACCTCTCTGTCCGAGTGCTGATATCCCTCATGTCGGCACACAAAAGGACACTTATGGATAGAGGTTTTCCCTTGACACTATAGCTTGGCTTGTTATGAAATACATTCTACCTTCATCCAGCTAGTTACTTTGCCATTTAGCCATGTTGGGGTGTATTCGCAACTCTCCTTATTGACAACTAGCGAGTCATTCGCGAGTCTCCTTCACAGCAAGTCGCGAATACTTATATTCACGGGTTGCACTTATACAGAGTCGCGAGTCATTCGTGGGTTGCTCTACTACATACCCGCGAATGTGCTCCTTAACATGAAAACACAAAATCACGCGCTAATGGGAGTTTAGTTAAGTCATTTTACTTAATCTCCCTAACTGCTACAACTTCCCCAACCTTCAAGAACTGCCTTATTTCACCCATATAAATACAGGCCTTGGGGAGGGTTGTAGGGATTTACACTTTGGAGCAAAGTTATACTGGTGGATTGTTTACAGAAGTCTTTGGAGTAGTGAAACTCAGAATCCTTTGGTGACAGAGGAGTCCTTGTCTTAGACGTTTGGTTGTACTCTAAACTTTCTCATTATTGATAATAAAGAGATTACTTCTTCCACATGTGTCTTATATATCTTGGTTTGATAATTGTTTATGCTTCAGTATTTAATATTTGAATTATCTAACTTGCTAACATATATATATGAATCATACTATATCTGGAAGATTGTTTCTGAACAGGTGAAAGAGGAGTGAACCTTGAAGACTTTGGAAGTGGAGCAGATCGGAAGAGGACTAGCGAGGATTGAACGTCGTTAAACAAGTAAGTTCCTTTAACCCTCCTATTTCCTATTCTGCACTTTAGAAGTCAATTGTCTGCAAGTGTTTGAGTATGTTGGTAACCCCCAACCTACGATTATTAGGTGCATAATCCCTTACAACAGAACTGGCGACTCTACTGGGGAAGCCTAGATTGTTGTAGGTCATTTCTGTTATCCTGACCAGTTTTTGCTTGTGAGTCTGACTGTGGTTTTTTATCCTGGATCTTGCTTGTTTCAGCATTTGATAGTCTTAGGGTTTTTCTCTATTTTTGAGAAAGTTTTGATACCCATTCGTGAGTTGTTCTATTGAACATTCATGAATATAGAGTTGCATTCGTGGGTTGTTCCACTGAACAATCGTGAATCATTCGCGACTTGCACTGCTAGACAGTCGCGAGTACTCCTGGAAACTGGGATTTTTGAGGAAAAGTTTGCTTGTTCTTTTTCCTGTTATAATTCCTGTTTTCTGAAAAGACTCTCTTTAAGAATGTTGTAGAGTGGTTTGAATACCTCAGGTGATCACATCTTAGTGCTTTTTGAAAGCCATTTGAGTCTTTTACTTGTTTTATTTACTGTTTACATCTTGGAGTATTCTGGCCTGTTTGGGTTGTTGGTTTAAGTGTCTTAGTCCAGATCAGTGATCAGGGTCTTTGGCTCTGTCTTTCTCGGTCTGCTTTCTGTCAGTTACTAGTTTGCACTTTCCTTTTTGAAGTCTGCAGTGATTTTGTGTCATTGTTTGCACCCAAGCTAGGGTTCCTAGCCTGCTTTTCTTGCTGGTCTTTTGGTCCTGATTGCCTGTTTGCTTCAGTTTGTGGTTTTTACACAGTTTATAAATTTCAAGTTGACTCAAACATAGTGCATTGTAGATGCATAGTAGTTTCTTTGAGAAATTTTTAAAGTGAAAACAAAACATAGTTAGTCTTTTGCATCGTAAATTTTGCATAAGTAGTGTTTGCTTCATTTTAAAAATATATAATCTCAGAAAATTACAAAAACATAGGCTTAGTTTCTCTCATAGTTGGATTTAGTTCATCAATACATATTTTGAAAAAATTAAAAGAAGTTCATTTTATAGTGTTAGTTTGCTTTGAATACACCTTTTAATTTCATTTATTTCTTGCTGAGTCAAAACACCATACAGTACATCACTTCCACTTCCTCTTGAGTAAGAAACAACCCCTAAAATAAACGCATAAATTAAAATTTATTAGTAAGTTTTTTTTAGGGCTTTTCACCTACTAGCTTAGGCTAGACTTGTGGGCTAGGGAGTGTAAACTTCCCACAAGTTATAAACTCAAACATAGTGGACCTATATTTAGGTAAATCCTTGATTCTATCACTGTATCTGGGAAGCTCCTCTCAAATGGGAGTTAAGCACTAGGCCGTGTGGAGGCTTGGACAGAGGGGATAAACCCCCGAATCCTTGTCAAAACATAACCCAGGACTTTTACACATCTAGGGATTCTGTCCTAGACAGAGTTTCAGGCTCAGCTACCCTGCCCATGCGTACGAGTTCGGCTGATGACTGTCCCCCCAGACAGCTGGTATTGTCAAGGTAGCCTTAGTCTCTTGTCTCTTTAGGATTCATACCTAGGTAAACCGGAAGGTTATTTCTGGTTCACCTCGAACGGGCTTGGAAGGTAACCCTTGTGGAAAGTGCAGGAGGGTGGTGGGTGATTCCTCCACTTGTGCCTGAGAACCCCTCAAGGACGCCAAGTAACTGTTCATCATCTTTCTTTGGGAAAGCATATCTTTGTACCCTGGTTTGATTGCTTGAGACTCTAGGATCTTTTTAGTGTATGCTCTGTGGATTTTCTTGTGCTTAGTTGACCTTAGGGTGTGATTAAGTCAAATTTTTAATTCTGGAGGACCAACTTGTTAGAAGGTCAAGAAGGTTGAGAAACCTTCCTCCTCTTCTTGCATTGGAATCTCCACCTTTACCGCAAAGGCAGAGATTAGGCACGGACGGTTCTTTTGAACTAGTAGGAGTAAGTGAGGTTCTTGGTGAACCGGAATTGATAGCTAACCGCTTTGACTTTGACACAGTCGAGATAGAAGAATTGCAGACTGACGAGTTTGCAAGAAATTATAATACTCCCTTGACTGATTTGAACGATCCAGTGATCGTGCAGGTTAGACCCTTTGATTCACCAGTACTAGGTGTCCCTGTGGGTAGAGTCATGTCTTCTGTGGGAGCAAGTTCATTTGTCTTCACCTCAACCCTTCCGGTTTAAGGGGTACTACCTCCCCCGGTTAGTACCCCTAGATCTAATTTACCTTCCACACCCTTAACTCCAGCAAGACGGGTGGTCCAACCACCGATTTACTCGAACATAGGAGGTATTTCTGGTGATGTGGTTACTGGGACCCCCAGTATACCTACAATTCCTTTTTCCTTCCCTTACACTACCCAGAGTGGTCCGGTAGGATCCTCGGCCTTTGTCCAAGGATTCCCTTGGAATGGGGGGCACATTCCCCCATTCAGTCCATACGTAGGTCCACCTCCTTCATATGTAGGAGTGCAGTTTGGCAGTAACACCTCTTACGGGAAAAGCTACCAAACCCCTATTTCGGTCCCATACACGAGCTCTCCCTTCTCTTTGTTTAGTGGAGGGATACCTGCTCCAGTTTTTCAGACCCCTACTTCTATGGGGACGGCCCGAACCACTTACACTGCACCTCCCACCCAAAATCCAGTGGCTTACGGATGGAATCCATTCCAAAGCAACCTTCCCACTTCACAACCGGTGTCAGGGGGAAACCCCACTTTTTCCTATGGGCATTCGGGGGCAGGAACCTCTAATCCCCAAGCTGGCACATCTAATGCACTGGTTAGGCCAAAACTTCCTTTTCTGGCAACTTTGAACTTGCCAGACTTATCAAAATTGATGAACGATCCGGTGAGGCATGACCCCTTGTGGCCACCTGTTCCCACCAAACTTCCCTCGGACATCCCTTAGTTCGAAGGTAAGGCTGGTGAAGATCCTGGGGCACATGCCACCACCTTCCATCTATGGTGTTCTTCCAACTCATTGAATGAAGATTCAGTGAGATTGAGGTTGTTCCAGAGGACCTTGAAAGGCACTGCAACAAAATGGTACATTGAGCTACCTTCTGCTGCTTTTAACAGTTTCTGGGACTTGGCTACCGCTTTCCTTAGCCACTTTCAGCTTCCAGTCCGTTACGATTTCGGAACGGACTTGTTGTCCACCTTTAGACAAAACAAGGCAACCCACATCTCGGATCATATCCAAGAGTGGAGGAGGCGAAAGAGCCTTATTAAAGCCACCATCCCTCCTGAGTTTCTATTAGAATGGTTCCTTAAATAATTATTGCCCTATATATCTAAGGATGTTTCCACATCAGGAGTGACTAGTGAGGAAGAAGCCATACTCAGGGCCCAGCAGTTGGACTTGATTTATTCACAGTCTGGGATTTTATATGAAATCATCCCTGAGGCACCAAGGCCTTCACATGAGGCCGAGAAACCTAAGCCTGGACCCCATGCCAATGGTGTGGTTGGGTCCGTAAACTCTCCCACTGTAGAGTCTTTGACAAAAAAACTTCACCAATTGTCTATCAAATAGTCTATGGCGGAGGCAGCAAAGGCTTCCCCCTCCTCCCAAAGTGCAAATTTTTTTGCACAAACCTCTTCGAAGGGCAATCAGCAGCCCGACGGGAAGAAGAAGAAAGGTAAAAAGGGAGAGGGAAACCAAAATCAAAACAAGACAAAGCCCGCAAACAATGCTGATGGGGGCAAAAAGGAAAAGAAGAAAGTCAATTTCCCTTGTAAGTTGTGCTAAGGGGACCACCTTACTCATATTTGTCCCCTCATGGAACAAGCTTAGAATCTGTTACAAGCTCGACTGTCGGCTGTCCTGAAGGATCCGTTTCCCCAAGGGCATAATTCAGCTTCAGCTTCTACCGTAGCAGGGGGCAGTGAAACTGCTACTGACCCTAATTATATCAACATGGTTAGATCCTCAACTTTGTTACAAACCAGGAACAAAAACTATGAGAAAGAGACCGATGAGAAGGGTAAAGCTGTAGTTGAATCTTCCAACCCTCTCACTATAGAGAAACCTGCGGAAATAATGCCAAAGATACCCAAAGGTGTCTTTAAGAAGACTTTGCATAACCCAAATGCCGGAGCCGCTTCTAACTACTCAGTGGTTGAAGACTTGGCTCAGAATCCGTGTGCAATGTCAGCTTTGGAGGTGCTACAGAGCTGTCCCGCTCAGCAGGATGCCTTCTTAGCAGCTCTAGGTAGCATGGACTCTTCGAGTCTCTTAGCAAAATTTAATCTCTCTGATGTTAAAATTCACCTCCCTTATCACGTAGCTCTATCGATAGATGTTGTCCATGGTGGTAAGACCATTGGACGAGCAGTTGTTGATGAGGGAGCCTCTACTTGTGTTATGTCCCTGGCCTGTTGGAAATCTCTCGAATCCCCAGAGCTGGTCCCATCAACCACTTTACTTACTGCTTTTGATGGAAGGTCTTTCCATCCACATGGTATCCTACTAGCTTTTGAGATTAAGTTGGCTGGAAAAGCAGTCTCTGTTGAAGTCGAAGTGATTGATGCTCCATTGGACTACAATTTGCTTCTGGGTAGGAATTGGACTTATGCAATGTCTGCTGTTGCATCTGTTGTCTTTCGTGTTGTGGTTTTTCCACATGAGGGCAAGGTGGTCACTGTTGACCAACTTGATTTTACTCGTAAAGGCCGCTTAGAGTCTAAAGATTCCACTGTGCCATTGGTTGATCAGGCCAAACCTGCTGCACAGAGCTTGGGGGCTGGAATGTACGCATCATTGATGGGCACATTCGATATTCCAGCTCCTGTCCTTTATATCGGTTCTACTAATGTAGGGAATTCCATTGATTCAGTGGTCGATAGGACTGATCCTTGGGTCCTCCCAACCCCTCAGGAACCGGAAGTGCCCTTATCTGCAGTGGAAGTGGCATATCAAGCTATTACCCAAACCACTGTAGATCCCATTCCAGATCCTCTTACAGTCTCGGATGATCTGGAAGAAGTATATATGCCTGCATGGGCGGAAAACTCTTTACATTCCATAGATTTCTTAGACACTGTTTTACCTTCAGATGAAGCTATTCTGGAAGCTATGTGTTCACGTGATAAGATATGTGAGGATCTTCATCACCGATCTTATTTCCTTCCAGAGCTAAGCAAGATAGAAAACCAAGAGTTTCATGTGAGACTGTCGGATGATGTTGATACACCTGTCAACCCTTTACCTAGGGAAGGAGTGTTTGTTGAGGGGAATATGGAAAACATTTCCGCTACTATATCGATCAACATCTTTGTAAAGCCAGATGTCGTGGAAAATATCTATATAGGTGCAAACTGCTCTCCGGAGGAGATTGCCATTTATACTGCCCTTTTCAAGGAATTTAGCGATATCTTTGCCTAGTCATATGAGGAGATGCTAGGAATTGATCCATCTATTGTTCAAAATGAGATCCCAGCCTATCCTGATGCTAAGCCAGTTTGGCAAAAATTAAGCCCCGTGAACCCGCGTAAAGCGGCGGCTATGAAGGCAGAGGTTGAAAAGCAGGTTTTATATATCCCATTGCTTTGACTGAGTGGGTGTCCAACCCAGTTCCTGTTGATAAAAAGCAAGGGACTATTCATGTTTGTACGGAATTTTGAGAACTTAACAAAGCCTGTCCTAAGGACAACTACCCTACACCGTTTATTGATCAAATCATAGATGCATGTGCGGGTATTGAGGTATTCTCGTTTATGGATGGTTTCTCCAGCTACAATCAAATCCAAATCAAACCGAAAGACCAGCATAAAATTGCTTTTATTTTCCCTTGGGGTACATTCGCGTATAGAAAAATGCCCTTTGGATTGAAAAATGCAGGGGCAACCTTTCAATGAGCCATGAACTTTTCTTTTCACGATATAAAATCCATTGTCGAGCCCTACCTTGATGATCTGCCTGCTCATTCTCGCAAGAGGATCCAACATCCATATCATTTACGGTTGATTTTTGAGAGATGCAGATACTATAAAATTCGCTTGAATCAAGTGTGTTTTCTGCGTCGAATCAGGTAGATTGCTTGGATTCATTGTCTCTAGTAGGGGCATTTAGGTGGATCCTTTAAAAGTCGAGGCCATTGTAAATCTGCCTCCTCCTCATTCAATTAGGCAACTTCAGAGTCTACAAGGAAAGTCTAACTTCCTTCGATGTTTTATCGTTAATTATGCCAAGATCACAAAAGGTTTCATGCGCCTGCTTAAACAGGACACCCCATTTGTATGGGATGAAACTGCACAACTCGCGTTCAAGGCATTAAAGAAAGCCTTGTTGTCGGCTCCTTTATTACGCCGGCCAGATTACTCTAGGGATTTTATATTATATCTGGCCGCGTCGGAGTCTACCATTGGGGTAGTGCTAGTTCAGGAGGATGACAAGCTCATTGAGCATGTTTTCTATTATCTTAGCCACGCTCTGGTTGGGCCTGAGCTTAAGTACTCCCACGTCGAGAAGTTATCCTTAGTGGCTGTTTATGCTGTATAAAGGTTACGACACTACATCTTACTGAGGACCACTACTGTAGTGGCGGATGTAAACCCTTTCCAATATGTTTTATCCTGACGGATTGTTTGGGGGGAATTTAACAAATGGATAATCATTCTCCAAGATTTTGACTTGGTTTTCCAATCCGCTAAATCCAAAAAGTCCTTAGTTTTTGCCGAGCTTATAGCAGAATTCCCTACGGAAGAAGATGTAGTGGTTCTGGATGACTCATTCCCAGATGAGCACATCTTCCTTATATCCACCTCTAATCCTTGGTATGGAGATATTCTTATATATCTCCATACTTTGAAGTATCCTACGACTTACTCTAGGGAAGACCGATGCAAGTTACGCCTTCATGCTAAAAACTACCTCATTATAGGAGATACATTATATCGACGAGGGGTAGATTCCGTCTTGCATCGCTGCCTTACTCATGAGGAAGCGGAGATTGTCCTAAATGATTCCCATAGCGGAGCGTGTGGGGGTCATTTATCTGGGTTAGCAATGGCCCAGAAGATATTACGTGCCGGGTATTTCTGGCCCACCATCTTTAAAGATTGTGTGGAAGTTGTGAAACGTTGTCATCCATGTCAGCTGTACACCAGAAAAATGCGGTCACATCCTGCTCCCTTGTTTCCCGTCATCTCGGTAGGCCCCTTCATGAAGTGGGGGATCAATTATATGACATGCAACCCAGCCTCGGCTGGGGGGCATAAATACATCATTGTCGCTGTCGACTATTTCACAAAATGGGCAGAGGCAATGCCTACCTTCAAAGACAATGGGGAAACGACAGCTTACTTCGTGTTTAATTAGATTATTGCTAGGTTTGGTATTCCCAAAGTGATTGTCACTGATCATGGCAGTCATTTCCAAAATCATATGATGACAGAGCTGACCACCATGCTTGGATTCCGACAAGAACATTCTTCTCCATATTATCCGCAAGCAAATGGTCAGGTTGAGGCTATAAACAAAACTTTAAAAACTATACTCAAACGTACTATTGATGCAGCCCGTTCGAATTGGCACATCATGTTATATCCTGCTCTTTGGGATTATTGAACCAATGTCAAAACTGCTACAGGTTTTTCCCCCTTCCAACTCGTTCACAGGGTGGAAGCTATTACGCCGATTGAATGCAAAATCCCATCCTTGCAGATAGCTATTCATGTGCTACCTGACACAACTGAGCTTGAGGAACGGTTGCTCCATTTAGAACACCTTGATGAACAACGTAGAGATGCGTTGACTGCAAATCAGGCTCATAAGAATAGGGTTAAATCTCAATATGATAAAACGGTCAAACCTCGGGTTTTCTCTGAGGGGTAACTTGTCTTGCTCTAGGACCAAGATAAAGAGCCTCTGGGGGCAAGAAAATTCAAGGCTATGTGGTTGGGACCCTATGTTGTGTCTAAAGTTTTGAGTAAAGGTGCATATGAATTAGTGGATTATGATGGGAATAAGCTTCCTGAGCCTAGAAATGGGCTCTACCTGAAGAAGTACTATGCCTAGGCTTAGCACTTTTTCTTGTATATTAATGTATGTATTTTTATGTACATTAGGTTGTCAGTTTCATTTTTTATACTATCTGCTGGTTGTTGCAGATGTCTTCCAAGATGTATGTAGGTTTTGCTGATGGTGCCAGCCGTCATACTTGTAACCTGGCTTCGGCAGCATGGGTTATCTACTCCCCCTCATGACAGCTTGTTGCCGCGGGTGGCACTTGTCTAGGTCCTGCTTCCAATAATGTTGCTGAATATAGGGCTGTAATTGAGCTCCTATGGGATGCTTTGTCACGAGGCATCACCCAGCTTGAATTCCGTTTGGATTCTCAGTTGGTTGTTTCCCAGCTCAATCG
>LPNX010234216.1:6063-16403 GCA_001517045.1 Pseudotsuga menziesii | reverse complement strand
TCAACAAAGAATGTGGAATACAATTAGAAGAAAGGAACTACACACATTTATTAAAATAGTAAGAAGTAAAAGACTCTAATATCTCACAAAATTGTCTGAATCTAGGCATGCAGTTGTAGATATTATGTGGAATCTTTAAAACAAATAAATCCCTTACAACCATTTCTAATGATCACTACTGTGTAAATCTCACGTGTAGATTCAAGCAAGTGTATTTCAATGCTACCTTCTTTCGACGATGCCTACGTTCAGCTATGAGTTCCTCGATCTCATCAATAAATGGAAAAAATGCACTAGGAGGTAAAAGGTTACTTAGATCAATCTCACACAACTGCATGAATTAAAGTACACAATGAGACTCAATTGAGATAGGGTTAGTGAAATCATGGCTTTGAGGTATAATGAATGAACAGAATAATGTAAATTACTGGCGATCCAGGAATACCAAATTTCTAAAACACATACAGTAAATTACTTGAAATGTTGTAGTTAAAGGGAAATGACTCAAATAGCGATAACACTTTCTGATGACTTCTGACTGAGTAATTTTTTTCTTTGAACTCATAAAAACAGAGAGATCCTATTAATCCTCTAAACTATGGTTGATGACCTCCTTATAATATCTTAATTTTCTTTTAGCCTCTAAATATTTCTCACACCAGAATTTCTCTTTAAATTGGCTTGAGCCTTAGGTAGTTTTGGCTAGAATTAAAAGCTAGTTCCACTTTCTCCATACTAACTCATACTAATTCATATTTTTTGGATTGATTGCTCACTATTAATGTTTTTAACCAATGTGTTTTTGGATTTTAACCAATGTGTTTTAGAATCTTAAGAGTCTATTTGCATTATCTATAACACCAATCTATTTAATGTGTATCTTCCTCTAAATCACCTATCTTTTAATTAAAATTAAAGTAATAANATGTGTTTTAGAATCTTAAGAGTCTATTTGCATTATCTATAACACCAATCTATTTAATGTGTATCTTCCTCTAAATCACCTATCTTTTAATTAAAATTAAAGTAATTAATAATTATTCTTAATAATTTCTTAATTTTTGTGTATATTAATTATTAATTAATAATTTTTTTATATTGGTTATTTGTGTATCTTTATCTATATAGAAAACAAGTCATTTATATATATATATATATATATATATATTTANTTTTTGTGTATATTAATTATTAATTAATAATTTTTTTATATTGGTTATTTGTGTATCTTTATCTATATAGAAAACAAGTCATTTATATATATATATATATATATATATATAGGTGTATTTTAAATATGATTATGAATAGAGTGTTCATGTGAAACATAAGTAATTTATATACAATAAAATTTTAAAAGCATTTATAATACTTGTAATAATGTTTATTGAATTTAATTTATTTAAAAAAAAATCATAACAATAAGTAATGATGTTAAATTTTTAATATAAATTTTAAGATTCAAAATTAAAAAATAGTTTTTTATTTTGTTTTAGTGTGTTAGTAAATTAATGAGGATCATGATTGTTACTAACCATTTTTTTTCACTACGTTATGTGCTTGAAAAGTTTAAGAAAAGTGTTCCGACATCTTTTCTCCAGTCATCTATGACAGGTTTTATCGTTTTCCAAAAGACTTTTGTACCAGTTTATTTTAGGTTTCTATTAGCAATATAAAATCTACTAAATTCGAGGTTTGTGTTTTTTTTAATAGCAACATAAAGTATAAGCTAATAAAATCAAATGAATGTGTAAGATAGTTAGTTGAACTAATGCTTGTTTTTTTAATTTTTATGTGGATAGAAGGTTTTATTTGATATTTAGGGTGGATTACTAAGTCTATGCTTTTTTGAGTAAGATGGCATAAGTGTAGTATTGAGATTGATTTAATGGCAATTGTTCAAAATTCAAAATAAACAATTAGAAAAAAGATATATAAAAATTATATTGTAGCTATAACTCTTAGCAATGGAGAGATAACTCATAGTTGATAAATATAAATAAGAAGAAGAGTGAGATAAAAAAAGAAAAAGAATATAAAAAATAACTGATAAATGGATAACTCCCACTTGAACCATTGGACTAAAAGAATACTAGGAATAAAAAATGCTAAAGAAGATAAATGAATAACTCCCTTGAGAAGATATTGCTAAGCATGGATAACTCCCACTTGAACAATTTGACTAAAAGAATACGAGGAATAAAAAATGCCCATTATATATTACATAACTATGTAGCAACCATTTGGTCCCTATAAAATAATCCAACCACAAACTATGTAAATGTGCTAGTTATATTTGAGTTAAATTTAACCAGAGAGGATTACAAACATCTCGACTAAATGTAATTTGTAATTGAAATGAAAAAGCAGAAGCAGGACACAGTTCGGTGGGTACTCCATCCTATTAGAATCCTAAGAACCAAAAACCCATTGCCCCATTGCTTAGAAACATTAATAGTGAAGAGCTGGAGAAAGTGGAACTAGCAGCAATCAATACAAGAAAATCTGAGCCAGTAAGAAAGCTCATGAGGAAACTACCTTTTGTTCGAAGCCGTGGTTGTTGTGCTAGTTATATTTGAGTTAGGTTTAACTAGAGAGGATGACTACAAACATCTGGAGTAATTGTAATTTGTAAGTGGGATGAAAAAGCAGCAGCAGGACATAGTTCGGTGGGTACTTCATCCTATTAGAATCCTAAGAACCGAAAACCCATTGGTTAGAAACATTAATAGTGAAGAGCAGGAGAAAGTAGAACTAGCAGCAATCAATACAAGAAAATCTGAGCCAGTAAGAAATCTCATGAGGAAACTACCTTTTGTTCGAAGCCAGGGTTGTTCAAGCTGCCAAGGCATTAGCCAGAGGAGATGAAAAAACAATTGATGGAGTAGATGGAAAACACACAGTTGCTGCATTAGTTAGAAATCAGCTAGCCGATTTCATCAATAGTGAACAGGTATCCAATTCTGATCTTCCATATAGCCATTGGTGATAACAACTGATAAAAGCTTTGTTCAGCCATTAAGACAGACTGGCTACGAAAATAAAATAGAATATTGGATGGTCTGGGTGCATATGACCCATACTGATAATTGAAGGTTTTGAGGGAAGACTCCAATCATTTAAAACCAAGGCAGCAGTTCTGGGCGTATTGGAGAGCTCTGAACATAGGAATGAACACAAAAGCAGCAAGAAAAGGCAATAAGTACAGTTGGTATAAAAAAGATGGTTTATACAAACTTTTCCCATCAGACCTTGTTGAGGTTCGATCGAGTTTGGATGAAGAAATTGTTTGTACTATGGAATTATGGCTTATAACACCATGTTTCGGTTGAGTTATGGTCCAGGTAGTGTGCATTCATACACAACGTGTTTGGCAGTCCAGTCTTTTCACCGGTGGCAATTGCCTGGTGGTTTGCATATTCATTATCCCGGAGGTTATGTCATTTTGAGCATTAGAAAACACAACATTTGTCATATCGGTCCATTGCTATAGCAAACAGCAGTATAAAAACGAGAAGCAAAGAATCTTGGCATGATCTTTCAAGGAGACTTGTGCGTTTGAGGGACGTGTTGTAATGAAATCTTTAATAATATAAACTGATCCCATCTTGCAAATTCATGGAACCAGTGTTTTCGTATGATAAATGCATAGTTGTTGGATGTGCTTCCACATAATTTAATTGAAAGATCACAACATTGGTCCTCCAACGATGGCGTCAGTGTAAAACTTAACCCATTTCTTCGTCCTAGTGGTGCTAAAATTCTGTTTGGATTGCAGCCGTATACTGTTATTTTCTAGTGTGAGTGCAAATTAGAGGGCAACGAAGGATTCTCAATTAATAGGAAGTGCTGGGCGTAACCCACGACAGACGCCCACTCGGCATTATCAATGGCAAAGGCTAATCTTTTGATATTGCATTTGTATTGCGGGTCGCATAGATCACTGAGAGAACCCCAAGATGAGAGAACCCCAAGAAGATCTATTTTGTAGCCCATATCCAGATCCGTTGTGTTTCAGTGAACAAATGTGCGCAGGAGTTGTAGAGTATTGATTTGAAAGATGAGATCATAACTCCTAAAAGTCTTACGATGGTCATGAAAAATCAAAGGTGAGGGTGAAGTTTAACAAGGTGAATGACATGTCCAGTAATTAAAAAAACAGATTTTTTTTAGGATAAAAAAATAAAATAAAATAAACCCTAGCATGTCTCAAGAGAACAACAAACCTAGACTAAGCAACGCATATTAAGTAATTAAAAAAACAATACTAAGAGATTAACCTTCCACCACGTTTCATGATTCTCTATCCGAACTACAGAGCAGAGAGTAGAGAGTTTATAGCTTATATTGGGGTTTAGTATTTGGTAAATTCAAATAGATAATGACTTGGGCTATTTTCATTTGAGCTATCTTTATTTATATTATTTTATATTTAGAAATGAGATTAACCTTTCACCACGTTTCATGATTCTCTACCCGATCTACACAGCAGAGAGTAGAGAGCTTATAACTTTATATTGGATTTTAGTAGTTGGTAAATTCAAATAGATCATGACTTGGGCTATTTTCATTTGAGCTATCTTTACTTATTTTATTTTATATTTAGAAACTTGAGGGTTTCTTGGAATGAATACTCTTTGGGGTGTTTTTTTATGTTTTTTGGTCTTAGTCATCAAGGAAAAATGCATTTTCACTAAAATTAAGGGGGATTCGGCCACATGAGGCTATACCAATCCTTAACATGGCTTGATTTTCACGTATCTCCTCCCAACTAGTTCACCCCTAAGGAGTTTGAACCAAGGTAGCTTTTCTAAATAAACCCACACCTTAACAGAATGAGCTAACGTAATTTGACTTGTAGAATTAATGATAACTTTATTTTAATGAAATTAATGATAAGTTAAATTTATTTTAATTTTTTTACTTTTTATTTATTAAAAGAGATTTAATCCACTAAGGTATATATATAGGAGATTTTTGCAACTCCATGTATTTTATCCTTCACATCCCATGGGAGATGTCCAAGAGTGATTCAAAGGGGAAGAACCACTCATATGGAGAACATGTTTGTTGCATTGACATCAGTCATTCAAATAAAGGAACCACTCATACCAATGTAATTATTAATGGAAGAGATAGTAAGAAAGTACCATGCAAATTAAAATGAATTTGGTTTATCTGGATTGANGTTGCATTGACATCAGTCATTCAAATAAAGGAACCACTCATACCAATGTAATTATTAATGGAAGAGATAGTAAGAAAGTACCATGCAAATTAAAATGAATTTGGTTTTATCTCGATTGACTTTGCTTTTTTATATTATGTTTAAGTTATAGTGAATTTTATTGTTTGTTATATTAATATTAGTAATTAATTATTGATATCATACAATATTTTTTTAATATACATGTAAACTTAAATAATTTATTGTATTAATATAAGTTATTTAAGAAGATCAATCATGAATAGCAATGTGACAAACAATAAAATAATCCAACTTTACTAAAAATATAAAGCAATTTGATTTCACTTAAATTATCAATAACTCCACCATATATTATTAAGCTTATGTTATGCACGTAAGTAAGTTATATAGTGAATTTTATTAATTGTTATTAAACTTAAGTTATATAATGAATTTTGTTGCTTCTTATATTGATATCAATACTTCAATGATGCACTCCATCCACGGATCTAAGGCCTTGAGCCAGCCAGCCAAAGCAACAACCCACCATGTGTTATTAGGCTCAAGTTATATAGTGAATTTTATTGCTTCTTGTATTGATATCAATACTTCAGTGATGAACTCCCTCCACAGATTTCAGGTCGTGACTGTTNCACGGATCTAAGGCCTTGAGCCAGCCAGCCAAAGCAACAACCCACCATGTGTTATTAGGCTCAAGTTATATAGTGAATTTTATTGCTTCTTGTATTGATATCAATACTTCAATGATGAACTCCCTCCACAGATTTCAGGTCGTGATTGTTATGGTTTAAAGCTAAGTTGGTTGAAATTTAAAATCCCACATATATACATGTATAACTTTTTGACTCGCCCACCTCCTTATCCACTAGGCCTTGGAGACGCCTCCAATGACCCTTCTAGATCTCCATTAATCTAAGGTATCGACTAGGGTGAACGAAACACATGTGTATCACTTGCATCGAGTTAGAAAGAAAGGGTCAAACCGTAATATGCTTCCATGATATATAGATTTTATTTAAATGAATTAAGTCAATATGAAAAACTTATGAAGAGAATAGTATATATATATGGGATATAAAAAGAATGACTCATTATATACTTATGATGGTTCATACCAGCTCAATATTCCTTTCGATTTCCAGCTCNAACTTATGAAGAGAATAGTATATATATATGGGATATAAAAAGAATGACTCATTATATACTTATGATGGTTCATACCAGCTCAATATTCCTTTCGATTTCTAGCTCGTTCCTTATATGGTGAAAATAAAATTTTAATGTGCGTGTAAACTTGAAGGCTGCTACGTTGATTTCGATCGTCGTTCTGAGGATGATATGCTGTTCTAAAATTTAGTTGTGTGCCTAATCCTATAAATAAAGGTTTTTAAAAATTTCATGTAAATTTTTTATCTCTATCAGAGATGACTGCTTTAGGTACACTATGGAATCTGAAAATTTATTTCATAAATATATCAGCGATGTTAACAACCTTAAAAGTAGACTNAATTTCATGTAAATTTTTTATCTCTATCAGAGATGACTGCTTTAGGTACACTATGGAATCTGAAAATTTATTTCATAAATATATCAGCGATGTTAACAACCTTAAAATTAGACTTTATAGAAATAAAGTGAGGTGCCTTAGTTTATCCACTATGACCATGATTCAGTCATGTAGTCTAACATTCGTAAGCAAGTTAGTGATGAAGTCCATGCTCATAATTTCTCATTTTCATTCCATAATGGGTAATGGATGCAATAATCTTGCTGGATGTTGGTGTTCATCCTTTACCCATTCACNTTAGTGATGAAGTCCATGCTCATAATTTCTCATTTTCATTCCATAATGGGTAATGGATGCAATAATCTTGCTGGATGTTGGTGTTCATCCTTTACCCATTCGCATTCAATGCAGCATGATAAATATTATGCTACTTCTTTTTTCATATTAGGCCAAAAAATATCTTCCTTGTCATGGTAATCATTTTTTGATATCGAGGATGTTTTGAATATAGTCTTTTATGTAATTCGTCCATACCAGTTAATTTATTATTTGTTGAATTTTGTATATATAATCTACATTTGTGCAGTAATAACCTTCTTCCATTCAGAGTTGGATATGTTTTTACTTCCTGGATGCGGGTGATCAATCTAAGGACCGATGACATGTATCGACTCGGCATCTTCCCTCAACGCTGTAATGTCTCGAATTTTGGACCTACCATTAATAGGCATAAGCCTATTGATCATGATGATTATATTGATGTTTTATTTTTGGGTCGAAGACCCCACTGCATATGAGCATGATGATTTGTTTTGTATATTGGGCGTAAGCCAATTGTTGATGATATATATGTATATATATGTTTTGTGTTGGGCGTGGACCCTGAAGCACATGATTGATGAAATGCTTGTGTTGGGTGTGGACCCTGAAGCACATGATCGATGAGATGTTTTGTGTTGACCGAGAGGCTCTGGAGCACATGAGTACTTACATTTGTGTTGAGTATAAAGCTTTGTATCACATGAAAATATAATTGAAAATGTTGGGCATAAGCTCTGGAACATTCCATGTTGGTGTTGAGCATAACCTCTGAAGCATCAGATCTTTGGACATTGTATCCCTAGGTGTATCGTACAAGTACATCCTAGCATTTAGTGTTCAAAGAACGCTCTAGAATTTCACTATGTTTGTAACTCCCTACTATAGGCATTGAGTATGGGCTCTTGTGAGAGCTAGGGGATACTGAAAAGAATTTAATAACTTTTGAGTGNAGAACGCTCTAGAATTTCACTATGTTTGTAACTCCCTACTATAGGCATTGAGTATGGGCTCTTGTGAGAGCTAGGGGATACTGAAAAGAATTTAATAACTTTCGAGTGAAAATGAATCGAGAAAAATATTGATCATCATCATACTTATTTATAAGTGATTAAATGAAATTCCTAATTTTTGTATTCTCATCCAAGTACTAAAGAGTTACCACGTTATACGAGGGAAATCCAACATGCAAGGATGTTTAGAGTTGCCTAGCCTAGTAGAACTAAGCCATCTTTCTTCTTAACCTTCATGAAGAAGTGTCGCTAAGTCNTCTCATCCAAGTACTAAAGAGTTACCACGTTATACGAGGGAAATCCAACATGCAAGGATGTTTAGAGTTGCCTAGCCTAGTAGAACTAAGCCATCTTTCTTCTTGACCTTCATGAAGAAGTGTCGTTAAGTCTAGGGATCATGACGCATGATGCCTGAAGACAAATACTAACAAGTATTTTAATACTATGTATTTTATATGTAGTATGTATAAATAATTAATTATCATTAACTATATAATTTAATAAAGGAAGAAGAGAAGCTCCACCAATTACTATTTATTGTTAAAGGATTTATAAATAGTGGAAATATCTATGAAAGACTAACTGGGAACTAGTTACAAGTTCCTAGGTTAAGAATTAAAAATTACCCAAGTAAATTAAAAAAAGGGTTAAATCAAGAAAACAAGGATTTATTGATTTAACTTCCCCTTTGACTGAAAGGTCTTCCTATANAAAGGAAGAAGAGAAGCTCCACCAATTACTATTTATTGTTAAAGGATTTATAAATAGTGGAAATATCTATGAAAGACTAACTGGGAACTAGTTACAAGTTCCTAGCTTAAGAATTAAAAATTACCCAAGTAAATTAAAAAAAGGGTTAAATCAAGAAAACAAGGATTTATTGATTTAACTTCCCTTTTGACTGAAAGGTCTGCCTATAAAGACTCAAGCCAAGCAAAGGCTTGGGGGTTCTAATTTTTCTCTTGGAGAATTATTATTCTGCTTGTTTTTGCTCTCAAGTGTTTTCTTGGAGAACTTTCTCTTGCAAGGAAAAGAGGACTGATTGAAAAATGATTAGCAGTTAAGAAACCCTACCTTAGGAGCTCTAAGCTACTTGCATGTTGGAGTCCAACTCGGGGGGATCCGGATTAAAACCAGGAATGGTTCTGGGTCATGGTTGGGAGGAACGTGGTAGTTCGTAAGTGATTTAGTCATCAAAATAAGAGGTCACATATGTATTAAGTTGATAATGCCGGTTATTTGAAAAGTGTGCAGGTTCAGCCATTAAAGGAGCTTCAGGGAGATAAATCACAAGTACGGATTCTTAACATGTCAAAGTTCATTTCTAGGGTAAATACATGCAACTTTATGTAAATGATTCTATATATTTTACTAACCCTAGGTAATTAATGTGCTTCCTAGATTTTGCTAGGGTCTTTATTTCTCCTCAAATATTCATATGATTGGAAAGATNCCGGTTATTTGAAAAGTGTGCAGGTTCAGCCATTAAAGGAGCTTCAGGGAGATAAATCACAAGTACGGATTCTTAACATGTCAAAGTTCATTTCTAGGGTAAATACATACAGCTTTATGTAAATGATTCTATATATTTTACTAACCCTAGGTAATTAATGTGCTTCCTAGATTTTGCTAGGGTCTTTATTTCTCCTCAAATATTCATATGATTGGAAATATTATCATAGGCTGTATATAGCTAGGTTCCCATCTTTAAAAAAGTTTTGTTATGTATTCATTTCATATTCAGAAATTAATGCTGTAGACTAGGTAAATCTAGATCTGCTATTTTAAATGTGCATCTATTACTTATATCGCTACTGACATATTACATTTGTCAGTAGAGACATATGTTTCAAATTATAGTAGATTTAACCCTATGAGTAGGTTAAAGAAATAAATATAATATATAGTTACTCAAGGGTATCTTTTACAACCAGAGTTATTCTTTTATGAAATAACTATACATACACTTAAATAAAACTATCACATATAAACCTTTACAAAAACTATCTATGTTTTTATTTCTAAATTTAAATAATCCATCTAAGACCTTCCAAGGTCTGTAAACATATAACAAATTTCATTAAAAATATTTCACATAAATAAAACATCACCAGACTCTGCTATAAAAACTATAGTCTTAAACATCTACATTAAAAACACCATAAATTACATATAGTATATCTTTAAGAATCCCATATAAGATCCATATTAAAACGTGATTAAAACATCCATCTAAAAGTTTCAACAAGTAACATTTCATGCAACACTGTATTTAATAAACAGAGGTTTTACT
>LPNX010234208.1:194412-275289 GCA_001517045.1 Pseudotsuga menziesii | reverse complement strand
AGGAGAAGGAGAAAAGGAGCTGCTTTCCAAGATTTTGAAGAACTAAGAGCCAAAAGGAAGGCTCCCAACACCACCAGCTAGGGAATATATTTGTGAGTAGGCTGATTTCCATTTTGTCGATACTGCCCTTGCAAGAGAGAAGCTCCCCTATTTTCTAAGCTGTCAGCTGCCGAGTTATTGTGCCGGAGGATATGATATGCTTCGAATCCGCTGGACATAAGGACCTTATATTTTTCATAAAGTCGCCGGCATTGGACGACTCCTTCATTATATCCCATGTTTAGTTTATAAATGACATGCCTAGAGTCCCCAAGAATTAAGGCCTTGCGAATTTTGTTTTCCCTGAGAATGTGAAGGTTCTGAATAAGAGCCATCCACTCGGCTTCGTTGTTGGTCCTGTTTCCAATCCCCCAAGCAAAGGTATGTTCGACCTGTCCTTCGGGATTCAAGAGAATCCCCCCCGCACCTGCCTCCCCATGGGTCCTAACATGAAATTATTGCAACATGAAAATATTTGTATTATGTCGAAAGATGTTTTGAAAGGTAAAGCACAAGTAGACAGTGTCAAGCTTCATAAATCAAGGTATTTTGTACCAAGAAATTATAAGTATCAACAACATATTCCTAATTCTCATACCTATTTTTCTTTTCTTAATTTGATTTGTATTCCATACAGGGGCCACTTTACCTCTTTTTAGCCTCTTAGTGAGTTTGTAGTCAACTTTATGCTTATGCTTGTTGAAGATGCCAGGAGAAAAAACTTTGTTATGCCAAAGAACTCAGTGATGTAACTCTTATGCAAAAGGTGAGTGAATATCAATTTCATTAAAAATGTGTCATTGTAGTAAACACTTATTTCTAGATGGGTCTTTCTAGTTAACATGCTTTGCAAAAGGTTTTGATGATTGAGTTGTATGCCACAATATCCATAACATTGCCTTTGGTCAGCATATTATCTATAGAAGAAGAATATTCTCTTTCCCAACTTTAAATGAAACTCTAAACATTTTTTTTGGTATCTGCAAGTTTTGAGATAAATAAGACACTTCAGTTGGTCGATTTCTATGGTCCTTATGACGATAGATTTAGAGGGTTGGGATACATAACCTAGCCACACATTTGAGAGTCCTATCAACTTCTTTTGAGAATATATACAGAAAATTTAATGTTCAGGAGGGAACTCTTTCAAAAGTAGGCTTACCAGGTACACTTCAACAGGTTATTGAAGATGAATATAGGACAAGGATTGAGGTTTCAACCAAGTCTTTCTCCTTACAAAGTCCTTAATCGTTTCTGTTGTTTCCTCAGTTTTGTTTACTAAAGGACAAGTCTATTATTGAACTTTATGTATTGTATTTTGGGTTTTTGAGATGATAGTACTACACATGGAACATGAAATGGTGATCTTTTGTAACACTGTTACAAATAGTGTATGACAGTTATTATCTTAGGTGGTCCCTGGATGTATCTGTTTTGAAACATTTTGAAGAATGTATTACATTATCCTCGAAATATAATATGATTTTTTCTTGAGGAAAAAAAAAAGAGTGATTTGAGGGTCTTATTAGACCATAAAAGGATAGCTCTAGATGTTGTTGGGAAGTTTAATAGTCTAATTAATTAAAAAAATAAAACTCCCGTAACATAAATTATCAACCCAAGGAAGTATTTTATTTCAATCTATGCAGAAACACTCAAGCAGTTAATCAGATGAATATAAATCAATTATCCTACATGACCGCTCAGCCAAGATCAACTCGTTGCTAAAGCTAATCTAAATTATGCATCTAAGAATTCAATGGACTTTTACCTTCCTACGACAAAAATCCAATACTAACTGATCTAAGAATAAATCAACTAGAATTACTTTTGAAAGAAATCAAACCTTAAAGATATCAGACTACAGTAACCCAAACCATAACCATCTAATTCAGAAAATCCCAAGAAATATAATTAACAGTAATAATCAGAGTTGAGCTTGATTGTAATAGTGATCTAACACACTTGCATAAAAATAAAAACAGACTACTTGACACAGTCGACTGTCACACCACACTGTTGCATCAACCCAAATGAAATTGCAATCATTAACTATTGTTGCAATGTGCTGTAAATAATCCAACTATAGAACCACACCAGATTAACATAAGAAATACTAAAGAATCTACTTAACTTGGCCTCCTAACATAGATTCCGCTAACTAACACAAATTAGAACACAAAGATATGCAGAATTGTTGCTCCTTGTATTAGGAAAGTAAAACCACAGGTACAATAATCTATATTACAACTTCTTACAATAAAAAATTAACAACAAATGAAATAACCCCCGATTCAAATCGCTTCTACATACTTATACATAGGTGACATAATCCAGATCCACTAATATCGGGCAGCCATGAATATCTACAATATTTAGGCTGCCATGTTACAACAGAAACAATTACATCCATAAATATAATTGAATGAAGTTGTTCGCATCTAGGCTTGAGCTGTTACTTTGAGTGATGAATGGTTCGAGCGGACTCAACTGATTAGAAGGATAGATGTCGTGACTGTCTCAAAGATACCCAGTCTTGACTGTCTGTGTGGAAATATACTCATGTTGCTACATCAATGCATGGAAACAACTCCAGGAAGTAACAAATGGCACAAAACATTCCTAACTTCTTCAGGCTCAGGGGGATGCTACACCTGTAATCCTTCAAGGATTTGAACTATCTTTATTGAACTGATATAAGTTAGCACAAATAAAAAGATCAAGTTCATAATCATAGTCAATATTGGGCATTATTAGAATAAAGAAATAATAGATTATACTTGTTAAGATCCATTCTTAACCTGGAAAGATATCTGCCTAGGGTATGGAAAAGTAAGGTGAAACATGGAAAATGCATTGATAGGTATAGGAAAAAATGGCTATTTTGGGACCCAACTAATCTGAATATGATTCTTATTCAAAACTCTTTCAGTGGAGATGGGTAAGATTCAAAGAAGGTTCAGATTGCTCTTCTGTTTTCCTAAACCCGTTGCATGCAATTAAATCATCCCAACACTATTTCTCTGGCTTCTTAGTCAGCTGGTACATTCTCTGGTATTTTCTTGCTGGCCACCATAAAATAGGAAACTTAAATACCAGTCCCAACCAACTAGGTCTTGTTGCTGCTGCAACCACTCCCCCAATTTTTTTCACATTTTTGGGCCCATCCTTAGGATTTTTAGCTTTTATCCTTTCCTAGACTACTTTTTCTCCTTAAAGTTTCATTCCTTGACTTAGTTTTATTTCAACAAGTAAGAAAAGCGTTTTTCCGCTAAGTTAAAACTCAACTGTTACTTCCAATATGTTGGATGAACTCATCGAGTCAAGCTGACACATCGAGAGGACTCATCTTTACCATCCGATGTGTTCGTGCTTGATTTTTTCCAAAGTCTAAGTCTTGCAAGAGAATTTGTTGAGTTTTTACTGACTACTTCGGTGAAACTTAGGTTTTCGAGCCAATACTATCGACGATACTTGCGTTTCCTTGCCGACACGTTTGGTTGCATAATTTTCGTTGGAAGATCTTGCTAAGTGGAGCAGACAGTATCGGCAAGACTCAACATTTTACGTCGAAGCTATCGGCAGGAACTCATGTTTTCTGCCCGACACTGTTTCTTCGGAAGATCTTTATAAGTTTGTTGATGACCTCTTCTTTGGATATTTTCAATGATTTTTCAGACATTGTCAGCATAACTCAGGGTTTTATGCCGATTTGTTTGACAAAAATGAAGTTTTGGGACCACTGTTTTCCCATGGTACTTTTCATGAATCGTGCCGACGATGCATTTTTTGAAAGCTTTTGGTGAGTTTCTGCGACAATGTCGGAAGAACTCAAATTATGGACCTGACATTGTCATGGATAACTTGCTTTTCCATGCTGATTTGGTAGAAGTTGTCGATGGCGTTTATGTTTTAAGCACAAAAACGACGTTTTTCATCCACGTGCCATTAGTTACCCGAGCGACTGCATTTATTGCGTTTTCAACTATTTTTTCTATATATAGCCCGGGAGGTTTTTACAGACTATTACATTTTCCCCATTTTAGATGCATCCAGTCGATGATTGTCACATGGAGCCCACATATTGATTCATCGACCACCGTACCCTCGCCAGTGTTTTCCAAGTAGGCCTGAAACCTTATCTCATGCACTGTTGTTCTAAAAGGCCAAAACGACGTTTTTTCAGAAGTTTAGGGTTATAATAATAGGGTTTTAGATGTCAATGTTTATGACCATGCATTTTAAATGGCCAACCCTAGCCTCATAGGGTTTTTGTTTTTTTGGCTTACTGACTACTGGAAGTTTTCCCAAGTCGGTTTGCGTTAGGGTTCTTGGCATCACTGAGTTTTAACCTAGCCTTCTAGCTTGGCCATGATGGTTTTTACCTACTCTACACCATTTTCCCTTGCCTCTCAGGCCATAGACATGGATGTGTCAGACCTCTAGGATTTTACGAATGGATTCGTAGCAAGTTGAGTGTTTCACCGATTGCACCTCATCTAGTTTATTTTTATTTACAGTGACAGGGGATCAGTGGGGGGTTTTGTGCTTAGAGTACCGTCACATTTCAAATTCTGGCCTAGGGTTTCTATTCAGAAAGCATACCTTTTCTTGTGGCTGACGCTATGATTTATGAGGTTCTCATGGGTTTTGGGGCAACCTAGGGTTTTGAATTTCCCTCGGCTTCAAAGTACATATCCATTTCTACATTTTTATTTTTTGATTGTCTTATTGCACATGAAAGAAAAGTTAATATGCAAAAGTCCCCACATATTAATATTAAATCCGAATGAATAAATAATAGGAATAAGCTTGGAAAACCTGGTGTAGGTTTTAAAACCAGTTTTGATTATTCTTTTGTATATCGACCTAAAGCATAGTTGAATGTACTAGAACAACAATATAACCTTTAAAGAGACACTTGTACCTGAATCGATGAGTTTTTCAAGTTTTAATCTATACCTGGTCACAAGTTTATTCTATACCTGGTCACAAGTTTAAGTATCTGGATAACCTGCAGAAATTCTATACATCACAGGGTCACTTTTAGATGGCAAAGGATGAATCAGTAAAGACATATTTATTATTCTCCATCATATTAAACACTGAATACAATCTTATTTTTTGAAAATAAAACATGATTTGTTATCTAAGTTTCATTGATATATTGCAATCTTAACAATAGTTTTTCATTTCAGTATATTATGTTGATATGAATGCATGTTATTTGATCACAATTGCACTAATTTATTTCTTGCTATGGTAATGTCAGAGCTTCAATATTCACACCACACCATGCCAAAGAAGGGTGGAAAGAAGAGGGCCAAGGCCCTCGAAGAGGAATCAGATTTGGAAGTCTTTCCCAGAATGGAAATAATTTATGAAGACACGAAAGATGTCATAGGAGCTGAGCAAGAGTTTAAATGGGGACAAATATTTCATATGATCAAGGACCAGAATGTATCGGATGCAATATTAGAAGATATGCCTTCATATGTAAACATAAGAAAATCAAGTATCATAAAGGTAGCCACGCACCTCGTGCTCTTCCCTTGTGCTGAGGTGATCAGATGGATCCTACCTCGAGTAGATGCAAGCACTATGATCATTTCCAACACCGAAGGACAAGCCTTTGCTTCCTTCACCCCTGCTTATATTACCAAGGCTTGCAAACTACACGCTCCACAAATCATGATGACAGATGACTGGATAAACAGTTTGAATTTAGACTTCTTTGAATGTGCTAAGAGGATGATGGTAGTAGGGAACCAAATACACCAGAAATCCTCTGGCGAGTACGAGACTGCCAGCTTACGCACTCCCAACAGGATTATAGCCCTAATGCTAAACATAATCTTTGGCAGGGAAAATGGGAAGTTCTAAAAGATGAGTTGGATCCCCTTGATATATCATGTGGCCATGCAGGGCACCATTTTTAATTGGGCAGATATTGTAGAAAACAGTTTGTCATCATGTATAGCTGCTGCACTAGGAGGCTTGATTCAAAGAAAATTAGAATTTTACATGGGGTCTTATTTGATTGATTGTATCCTATGCCTGCACCCATTCCAAAATCTAAATTGTAGTTGGAATGAAACCAAGACAGCCATATATGCTGCATATCAGATTCAATGGGATCATAAGTACTTCAACTTCTACAATCTCATATGCAAAGAATTTTTGAGGAGTGTAATTGTATGTCTAAAGGTGCAATGGAAGTTATATGTGGGTACGAGGATTATTATTTCTCTGAGGAAGGAACCTATCTAAGGATGTATGGAGGAACTAGAGCCCCATCACTACTGACTAGGTATGCCATAGATTACATAATCTATAAAAAGGTAGTGAGACAACTTTTCATAGATGGATTCAAAAATTTCCTTTTTGGCATGAAGAAGATAGTTTTCCCACCAATTCCTTTATGTATTGGAAGCTATAAATTCTTAAAGGTAAAAAGTGCACCGGAATTTGTAAAAGGATCTAGAAAATTTTCACTTTGGTGAGAAGAGTTTCCATAGGAATGATTCCCAAGGCAAGGTTGAAAAACATTGTGCGTTTGTAAAAGTGCACTTTGAATATTCTGATCATTGGAACAAAGATGAAGGGACATATAGAAATGCATGTAATATAACTGTTTTGAATAAGCGGTTCAAGAAGAAGATCACAACCACAAGAGGCAAAGGTAGAAGAAGCACCACAGAACAATAGAAACAATGGGAAGAAATTGCTAAGAAATGGGAAGAAGACACCCGAAGGCTAGTGGAGGAAGGTGAGAAAAAATTAGCCGAAGAGGCTCAAAGAAAAAGGGTATAAGAAGAGGAACTACAACATAAAGTAGAAGAAGAATGACTTCGAAAGGATGAGGAAGAAAGGCTACAAAGAGAATCATAATAAAGACTACAAAAGGAAGCTGAACAAACAACCAAAGAGTTAAGAAAGAAGGAAGAAGAAGCTAAAGACAAGGAGAGTCTGGAATGATATTTTGCTCAAGATAATCCACTTGATCCTCCCTCTACATCAAGTGACACAATAACATGAGGTCACCTCCCTCTTGCAGAGCTGGGCTTAGTTTCCTTTACTCCGTCCAAACATCGTGTAGTGGCATGCTTGGATAATATATTCTTCGACCCGAAGAAGAAAACCATTGTTCGAAGATTGAAAAATAGATTAAAGGTTGGTGACCAACATGAGGTAGTCATGGTGACTGCGAAAACCATCATGCAAGGCACCAACCAAGATCCCATATTTCTAGCATCAGTAAACATTGCAGCTGCTCAGGCTAATGCTGATAACATTGGAAAATTGGTAGAATATGCTGAACACTATAAAGAAAGAATTCTCAAGATGAAGACTGCTTTGGTTAAAGAAAGAGGAGAGGGAGGAGAATTAAAGAGAAAACATGAGTTAACCCTTTCAGAGTTTGAAAATCTCCAAAAGGATTACCAATATTTAGATTCAGAAAAGGATGCAATGATGTTTTCAGTCACAATCACCGAGGGAGAGAAGAAGGATCTCGAAAGCAAGATTTTAGAATTAGAAGCTCAGAGATCTGCGGTAAACAAGCAAACAAAGGAGCTGAAAAACCAAGCAGAGGAATTGGAGGTACATAACCAATCATTGCAGACTCAACTTAAGACATCTAGTGAAAGGCAACTTGATATCACACCCTTCCGTGATAATGCTTACCTAATCCAGAGAAATATGCATCAAGTACAATTAAAACTCGTAGATGAAATATATAAGATCCAGTAGGCAGAGGCGAGCTTGAAAGAAATATTTGCAGTATCAACTGATTTCAAAGAAGGGCTATTAAAAGTTGCAAAAAAGGTTCAAGGACAACTAACTTGGATAGAAGCTAATGCATAATTTCTCGAGGGATTACCGCAGAAGACAACATAGGGATTGAGAATAGAATTAGATCTCCTAGAATTCTGTAGCAAATCTGCTATGAGATTGACCACTGGGGTTGAAAAGACTTTAGAAAAATGCACATATTTCTACAAGAAAATGCACATAGTGCATAATAAGTTTTAGACCTCTTCAGTGACAAAGATCAAGGAGTTTCCATGAAAATATGAACATCTAAAATATCTCCATGATAGATTGCATGAGGATGAACTAAGCATACAAAAAAATGAAGGCATCATTGAAGAGTTGGTAAAGAGTTGGATTGCACAGGATTCAGTTAGTAATTTCCTATTGGAAGACTTGTACAGAGTGACCCCACCCAAAATGGCAAAAATAAAGTCACAACTGGCTGTGCACGAAGAGACTGTAAAATTACTAGAGCCTATAGACTACAAAACTATTACTGCAGAAGCTAATGCATGGGGCGAATTCATTGAAAAACTAGCTGGGACCACTTGAGATTTTGTCTCATATACATGTGGCATTTTATGTAATTTATTTTATTTTATTTTCGTGCAAGACACTAGACAAATTTTGGAAGTCGAGAAGTCAGGGAAGTCCAAAAGGCTAGGGTAGTCAAAGAGTCATTTGTAAAAGTGTATAAATAGTAGTAGAGGATAGTTTAGAAGGGAATTTTCACTAGCGCATACCTGCTGGGTTATTTGTATGAAGAATTACATTTTATATGAATAAAGAAGAATCAATTTTGCTGGGGGAAGGACTTTACAAGTTTCACATGGACTGTGTGGATTGCTAATGCTAAACTACTTCTTATTTAGTTACTATGCAACTGTGAGATTGTTCTAACTTAATGAATTATTTTTGCAATGATGACTGATTTTACTTTCTATTTGAAATCTTGTGCATATAATGGGTAATGAATGTTTTAACATTACGAAGCTATCTTTTTTTAAAATTGTCTGCTGTAAACATGTGTATGAAATTTGAACAACTATCTGTAGAATCAAATATGCAGCTTTATAGTACATTACTCAATTAAATACAAATATTTATCCCCTTGGGGATAGATAGAATAACATAGAATATATTAGATTACATTAGTTTTTCTTAACTTAGAAGTGATTGAGAAGCAATGATTCAGGTAAACCGAGAGGTAAGAACCTGTGCAGCTCTTCGGAGGTTCTTGTGTATCAATCACTTGCATTTCTTCCTTAAAACATAAAATCATATAAACAATGGACCGAGCCGCAACTGGTAAAACAAACTTAAATGTTCTTTGAATTCTACGGTAGTCGGGCCGCTAACTGGATGGATTCCCCACACCAAACAATGAATGATCTAGTTGGGATCGCTTATTGGGGAGAATCCCTACTGTCGGTACCTGGGAATTTTCCAGGCATCAACAGTTTTGGTAATAGAAGGAGGCCCACCAGTGCATGGCTGTCAGAGGAAATCCGTTTATAAGAAACTATTCCATTGGAGATACCTCTGAAACTAAGTTTCCTGAAGATTTCATTCATGAAGAACAAGAAAGAGTAGGTTCTGAAGAAGAAGGATCAGAACGCCTTTACCCTATTCTGTTTGAAGAAGTTAATCACTTGATAAGACATACAAGATATTACATGAATAAGCTTGGAGGATTGAAAGTAATCCCCGCAGTACCAAGAAGGAAGGATTCCAAGAAAGTACCTTCTTTTACTGAAGATTCTATATTGGTGGAAAATTTGGAAGAGTTGGTAGATTTATCCATACAAGAGATTATCCAACCACTTGATCAGTTGGGACCAAATTCCCCTATTTTTCAGTCCCAATTACAATCACCTCTTTAGTCTCCACCACATACTCCTCGTCGAATCATGGCTGCAAATGCTAATCAACCCCCAAATGCTAATCAACCCACATGGAGAGCAAGGACACCACTCAACTTGGATGCTCCATTTCCTAACAATCTAGAGAGGGCTCTACCAAAATTTGACCTTGGCAAGGAAATGTCTGTAAAAGATCACTTGCAAAGTTGCTATTTAGCTTTGGAACTTCTAGGTGTTCAGCATGAAGATATTGTATGCAGGATTTTTCCACATACTTTTGAGGCTAAAGCTTCTGCCTTGTTTTTCAGTTTACAATCCAATTCCATAACAGATTGGGACACCTTTGAAAGGGTGTTTAAAAATAAATTTGGCAGTAAAAGAACCATTGCCACCCTTATGAAAGAACTACTCTCTCTAAGGAATTATAATAAAGAAAAAGGTGCAAGATTTCAACCAGAGGTTTGCTACTCATCTAAATAATTTCAGTGCTACAACAAAGCATGCTGAAGAAACTTTAATAGAATACTGTACTTCAGCACTTTGTCTCTCTATAGCAATGTTTGTCAAAAGAGGAGTAAAACGTTCGTTAGTGGAAAATTATGAGGAAGCCTATAAAGTAGAAGTTGAACTTGACAGTATAGCCAAACATACTCCAGGACCGGAGGTAAATACTTTTAGTGGTAAAACCTTTGCTGTTAACTAGAACTAAGGAAGAACACTCAAATGAATTAGAAAATGTGGTCAACATGGTACAAAAGTTATCAAACAAGATAGTAGATCTAGAAAAGGACAAAGCATATAGTTCATCGAAAAAAGCAGTTCAAGCCTTATTTCAAGAAAAGAGAGGAAAGTGGACAATCTCAACCACCTGTGTATACCTCTTTCGTGTTGAACTTTAATGAAGTAGGAATGGACAATTTCTGTACTTTCCATCAAGATCCTCATTCTAAAAAAAGCTGCCCACAATGGATAAACTCAATGAATTTGGTTATGAATCAACTATTAGATTCTAAATTAATAGAGCTTGAGGTTGAAGAAGAAAAGGCCAACGAACTAGAAGAAACACTTGAAAAAAACACTATGGTACTATGGGATTGTGTATCTACACTAGGACTAGATGAAGAGGAGCCTATTGAAGAGATTTAACTTTCATCGGTTAATGTTACAACTAGAAGTAAAGGGCCAGTAATGGATGAAAGATTAATACTGCCTAAAATTAAGAAGATACAAGAAAATATAAAGAAGATTAACAGTACTACCCAAACAACATCTAATTCTGATATGGTCAACCTAAAAGATAAAATTCCAGTAGTCACTAAGCATGCAAGATTGTGGAAAATAAAACAGAAATCAACAAGTAAGGTTCAGTAGAATATGATGCGGGGTATGACATAGTAGAAGACATTAAGAAAACAAAAGCGAATATTTCTTTATTCGAATTATGTAATTTACCCCAGCAAAGAAAGAAGCTTCTGGAAGCCTTTGATCCTCAACCCAGTAGTTCCCAGGAATACATTCAATATGATAAAGAAGTTATTGAAGCAAGCATTGGAGGGAAATCCTAATCTCAAACTTTGCCATTCTTATTATATTTTGAGATTTTCAATCATAATGTGCATAATTGTTTGGTGGATTCCGGGGTTTCATCTAATGTCATTCCACTCTCAGTATGTATAAAAGATCAATGGTCAACCTACACCATCCTCATGTAAGATCATTCAGTTGGACAGATCTGCCGTCAAGGTATTGGGAGAAATGAAAAATGTGCTGATTCGGTTATCCAGGAATGATAGAATTTGCCAGTTTAAAGGTATTATGGTGGTAGATATACTAGAAGCCTATGGTTTGATATTGAGTAGGGACTGGTCTGCAAAAATGAATGGGTATTTTTCAACTGATTGGTCACACATGTGGCTGCCATATAATAATAGCCAAAATCAGATTAAGGTAATGAGGGAACCACACATGAAACATAATGTAACTCAATTGGAGGGAAAGAATGAACCTATAAACTTCTCATCTTCAGTCTTGGGTAACTACTTTTTAGAGCTTGAGCCAGGGAATTATCAAGCTGAAGAAACCAGCTATGAGTCAGACACATCGTCCGAAGTCCTTCATTTTTCACGCACTGATGATATTGATTGTAATATAGTAAATTTAGTTTCTAACATAGAAAGTAACACTGATCAAGTAGATTTAGAAGATAGATTTTGGTTTTTGTACTTTGATGGTTCCAAAACACAAGAGGCATCAGGAGCTGGTTGTGTCCTGATTGACCCATAAAAGAATAAAAAATTTCTCTCTTGTAGACTAGAGTTTGAATGTACAAATAACACTGCTGAGTATGAAGCTCTAGTACAGGGCCTAAGAAAAGACATTGAGCTTAATGTTAAGAAATTAAAAGTTTTTGGTGACTCCGAGATAGTAGTCAGACATTTTAGAGACACAATACATTGTCTATTGCCACACCTGAAAGGGTATCAATATGAAGTCTGGAATATCATTGCACATTTTAATGCTTTCAATTTAAATTCAATTCCTAGATTAAAGAATGTTGCAGCTGATTTTTTAGCTATTTTTGCTTCTAGGTTAGTACCTACTAATAACAAATGTGCTATTGAACTTATTTTCATACCAACAGTACCAGATAATGTTAGAAATCTGAGGGTGTTTGATGATGAAGAGCAAATTATCGATTTCTTGACAAATGAAGAAAATTTCAAAGACTGTGTGATTGATGATGGAGAACATCAAGCCAATCTACAAAACGAAGAAGTAACCAAAGGGAATTTTATGCCCAAAGGAGTAAGATCACCAGAAGGGATGTTTGAATTACATAACAAGTTCAGAAATCCGGCTAATGTCAAGACTAACAGTTCATTTATGCGATATGAACTGATCAATTTAGGGACAGAGGCTGAACCCAATTACATGAACTTGGAAAAATGTTGCTCAACCAAAGAAAGGAGCAGGTTTATCACTTTGTTTCAGCAATACAAATATACATTTGCTTGGACATATGAATACTTGAAGACATATGACACATGTATCATTCAACACGTTATTCCCATTAAAGCAGGCATAAAACCATTTCAGTAACAACTGAGGAAAATGCATCCAATGTTAGAACCGTTAATCCAAAATGGAGTAAAGAAATTACTTGATGCATCAGATTATTTTCAGAGTCAGACATTCATAATGGGTAGCCAATTTGGTGCCAGTGAGGAAGAAGTCAGGGGAGATAATATTATGTGTCGATTTCAGAAATCTGAACAAATCTTTAGATAAATATAACTATCTGGTTCCACCAATGGAACAAATTCTCTAGATGGTATCAGGTTCATAATTGTTCTCCTTATTAGATGGTTTTTCAGGCTATAACCAAGTATTGGTAGCTGGGAAAGACAGGCTGAAAACTACATTTCGAACGAAGTGGGGAACATTTGTTTACAGAAGAATGCCCTTCGGTATCATCAATGTTGGAGCTATGTTTCCGAGGGTAATGGACATCATGTTCCGGGCATTGATCGGCCACAGTGTAGTGGTATATCTAGATGATGTAGTAGTTTTCTCTAAGAAAAGGGAAGATCATGTTTTTAATTTAAAATAGATTTTTTATTGCTGTAGAAAGTACAACATATCTTTAAATCCAAAGAAAAGCATCTTCACAGTATTAGAAGGAAAATTGTTGGGACATATCATTTCAAAAAAGGGAATCTCCATAGACCCAGAAAGAATAGAATTTATATCTCAGATTCCCTTACCCCATAACAAAAAGGTATGCAATTGTTTATGGGTACTATAAATTTTGTTCGAAGGTTTGTTCCTAACTTTGCGCAAATCGTAAAACCTTTGCAACAAATGGTAAAGTAGAGTGTGCAATTTAAATGGACTGATGTGGAGAAGGTTTCCTTTAATGACATCAAAGCAGCAATATCTCATGCACCTTCCCTAAGAAGTCCTGATTTTGTAAAGGATTTTATTTTTTACACTTTCGCTTCTGACAACTCGCTTGCAGTAGTGCTTACATAAAAGGGAGAATTGGGAGATGAGTACCCAATATCATTTATGAGCACTGGATTATAAGGGGCTGATTTGAACTACCCTGCTATAGATAAACACACATATGCAGTATTTAAAGTAGTGAAACAATTCAGACCTGACATTTTAAAAAATAGAACCAAGGTAATAGTCCCTCATCCAACTGTTAGAACTATCTTCATACAGAGAGAATTGGGTGAACGAAGAGGGAATTGGGTGACATCATTGTAGGAATATGATTTAGAGTTCAAACCAACCAATATTATCAAAGGTCAAGGGATATGCAAGTTAATTGCATAAGGTCATAATGATGAATACTATGATTGGGAAAATGAAGCAGAGTTAAATATGATTGATGTGTGTCCTATTTTTACTGCTCCTGAATCTTGGTATAGAGAACTGGTGCATTACCTCCAACAAGGATATTTGCCACAACATTGGACCTCTAATAAAAGAAGGGCGCTTCATCTAAATTAAGCCTCTTACCAAATAATTGATGGCGTTCTTTTCAGGAAGAACTACGATGGAGTATTTTTGAGATGACTCGAGTAGGAAGATGCTTCCAAAGTCGTTAACGAATTGCATGATGGCCCTGCTGGAGGACACTTATTTGGAGATACTACTGCACATAAGATCCTTAGGGATAGATATTTTTATCCAAGATTATTTAAAGATGCTCATACCTATGTGAGAAAATGCGACATATGTCAGAGAAGTAGTGGAAGATTAGCAAAAGAATTCGGACCATTACAACTTGTTATTATTTCAGAGTCTTTTGAACAATAGGGCAAATAAATCAATCCGAATGATTCACTACAACATAAATAAATCCTCATAGCAATGGATTGCTTCAAAATATGGTTAGAAGCAGTTCCACTACACAAAGTGAACGAGGACGTGGTCATCAACTTCTTACAAGAGAACATCATGACCAGGTTTGGGGTTCCAATTTCACTTGTTTTTGATAATGTGTTTTATTTTTCTTCCATCAAAATAACTGAATTCACTAGTGAAAAGGGAATCAAATTACATTATTCCACAAATTATTATCCTCAGGGAAGTGAGTTAGTGGAATCCACAAACAAAAATATTATCAGAATTCTAAAGAAGAATGTTATTGAGAATTAAAGGAGTTGGCACACAACTCTTCCCAATGCATTTGGTCAGAAAGGGTCCCCTCGAAGAACTCCTTAGGAGTGTCCCCTTATACTTTAGTTTATGGGAAAGAGGCTATATTACCCCCAACATCCTGCTTCCATCATCTCAGTTAGCTCAAGCCTCATGAGGTTTTGGTAGTGAAATTTTACAAGCTCGTATTAACACTTTGCTAAAGCTTGAAGAGTCCAGACATAAGTCTAAGGAAAGATTTAAAAAACAACAAGAAATTGTTGAGAGATGGTTTGATAAGTGAAAATATGGAAAAGGGAATTTTGAGATTGGAGACTTGGTTCTGAAGTGGGATCACCTGCATGATGAGAAGGGTAAACATACTAAATTCCAACATCTATGGGTTGGCCCCTTTCAGATTGTTGAGAAGATAGGCCCCTCGACTTATAAGGTACAAGATTTACAAGGGCAGGAAGAGAATCTTCCTGTAAATGGCCTTGTTCTCAAACCTTATTTCACCTAGTTTTTTATGGAGTCCTTGTGTACATAAATAAACCTTTTTTCGTTTCTGTTCTTGATTTATTTTAGGTTTTACTTGCTTTCTTTCTGCTAATTTACTTTATTTTTCATTTGTTTTTGTTTCAAAATAAGCATTTTCTTTCTTTTGATGATTTGATTTAGTTTAGTTGTTTTTTGTTTCAGAATAATCCAACTCAATGTTTGGTGCTTGGGGACATAGGAATCTGAACAATTGTCAAATGATTTTAATACAGGAACTGCTTATTGGAAGTTATTTATGCAAGATTTTGATCGAAGATAAGATTCTTTAAAATAATAGACAACTGAAAGGAAGTATTTCAAGAGCACATTGAAGTCTCATTTAAATCATGTAAAATAACTAAGGTATATGAAGTCTAGAATACTATCTTGGGGCTCCAGCCACTTTCACACTAATATCTGTCCTAGGAAGCTCGCCATGAAAGACCTACATAAAGGAAGTAGAACTAACAGGTGTATGGTATTCAAAATAATCCCATGCCATAAAATGAAATCCAAAAGGCTTAATATAAAGAGTCAAAATTCCCGAACAAAAAGTATGTATCCAGAATATATACTGAAGAAATAAATTAGTAAAATAATTGGATTGCTCAAAAGGTTCTTCTTCGCCCGTGAGCTGAAACAAGTCATCACTCACACAAAAGGGAATTATGGATGGAAGAACTTAAATAAAATCTCAAAAGTAAAAGAAGCAAGCATGAAATACTCAAAAGACAAAATTCTTAAGCATCAAAAGAATGCAAAAGGCATGGGAATGAGGAACAAACGAATGCATCTGTCTAACTTTGCCATGATATTGTGGTGTCATATCCAACAGCAACCAAATACAGAGGTAAAATGAATCTCACATTTTGGCCTCAAGAGAGCTATCGGGACTTCTAATCCTGGTTACCATACCTCAAGGGACTACAATCAATGTGATGCTCTGAATCTTACATTATTGGAAAAGTCTAGACTCTTAAATGATATTGAAAGAAACCTGGGATAGGTTTCTCTAATCAAATACCATATAGAAGTTTTTGTTTTGAAAAGATAGTTTTTTTCAGAGATCTGTGTTCACCAGCTAGTCACCAATTGTTGTTGCTGCAATCACTCCCCCAATTTTTTTCACATTTTTGGGCCCCTCGTTAGAATTTTTATCTTTTAGCCTTTCTTAGATTACTTTTTCTCCTTAAATTTTCATTCCTTGACTTAGTTTTATGTCAACAAGTCAGAAAATACTTTTTCCACTAAGTTAAAACTCAGCTTTTGCTTCCAATATGTCAGATGAACTCATCGTGTTGAGCTGACACATTGGGAGGATTCATCTTTACCATTCGATGTGTTTGTGCTTGATTTTGTCCAAATCCTAAGTCTTACGAGAGAATTTGTTGAGTTTTTACTGACTACTTCGGCGTAAATTAGGTTTTCGAGCCAATACTATCAATGATACTTGCGTTTACTTTTCGACACGTTTGGTCACATAATTTTCATCAGAAGATCTTGCCAAGCGGAGCCGGCAGTATTGGAAAGACTCAATATTTGATGCCGAAGCTATCGACAGGAACTCATGTTTTCCTCCTGACACTGTTTCTTCAGAATATTTTTATAAGTTTGTCGACGACCTTTTCTTTGGAGTTTTTCAGCGAAATTTTCAGACATTATCAGCATAACTCAGGGTTTTATGCCAATATGTTTGATGAAACTGAAGGTTTGCGATCCATGTTTTCCCGTGGTACTTTTCATGAATCGTGATGATGATGCATTATTTGGAAGCTTTTGGTGAGTTTCCACGACAGTGTCGAAAGAACTCAAACTGTGGAGCTGACACTGTAGCGGATAACTTGCTTTTCCATGTTTATTTGATAGAAGTTGCCGATGGGGTTTATGTTTTAAGTGCCAAAATGTTTTTTTCATCCACACGACATTAGTTACCCCAGCAACCGCATTTATTGCATTTTCAACGATTTTTTCTATATATAGCCCAGGGAGGTTTTTACGGACTGTTACATTTTCCCCGTTTTACACTTGTCCAGTCGACGATTGCCACCTAGAGCCCACATATTTACTCTCTTAACACTGTACCCTTGCCAACATTTTCCTGTTAGTTTTTCAACATTTAAGCTAGCATTATGTTAGGATCTTTTCACTGAGAGAATAACAAGCACAACAATAACATAAGCACATCACATGAGACAAGAGACACAAAGAGTTTTGATAGGGGAAACCATAAATGGAGAAAACCCCTCAACTTCCTCTAAGATAGTATCACCACAAGATGTGAAACCCAAAACAGTAAGATGTCCTCCCAACACAACAACAGCCTTCTGTCTTCTGTCAAGCCAAAGTATTTCCTTCTCCAAACTTTTGAGAGAGCAAGTGATGTATTTCACAAGTGATAAATAGAGAGACTCTCACTCTCTATTTATATTCATCCGTTCACTTAAGTTGCCATTTCACACGTAGGATCGACCTAATAATTACTACTCGAGCCTACACCTTAATTAGTGTATAATAACTCAAGTGCCCCAAAACTATGGGGACTTACCTAATGACTTGATTACATTATTAATCCTCCCAATCGAAACATTGAGGCATGACCACATGACTCAAATACATAATAGAAACATCCCAGAATAAACATCGGGTTACAATACATAAGATATATGGAAGAATACATTCCGAAGTTACATATACATCAACACTCCCTCTTAACTAGGAAGGTATTATTTCGACATGTTTTTCAGCACTGTTCTTCTTCTCTGCATCAACTGGATCATCTTCATCTTCAAGTCATCTGGATCTGGATCATCTCTCAATCTGGATCATCATAGAACGTCATCACTGGATCTAGATCATCACTCAATCTGGATCATCTTCACTGACTGGATCTGGATCACTACTGCTGGATCTGGATCATCACTCGATCTGGATCTCTCGGAGTCATCATAACTGGATCTGGATCATCACTCGATCTGGATCTCTCGGAGTCATCATAACTGGATCTGGATCATAGCTCGATCTGGATCTCCACTGGTCATCATCATGTGTGTAGTATCTCGTCATAGGAAGTTCTACAGAGCCAGCCCTTTTTCATGCTGGTTGTAGGCCTACTCTCATGTAGGTCTTCGCCCAGCACTTACATCTGACCTTCTTGTCAGAAAGGCATGCCCAACACTCACATCTGATCATGTAGTAAACTACAATCACATCAGAAAGGCCCAGCACTCACATTCACCAGCATGGTAGGCACAATCAACTACCATCTGTGAAATGGATCTGCACTTATATTCACCAGCATGGTAGGCACATCAACTACCATCTGTGAAATGGCTCTGCACTTATATTTGACCTACTCGTCAGAAGGGCACAATCCCATCCAGGCTGGAACCTCATCCGCCACAATGATGAAAGAACCCTGTTCTTTTCACCTAGGCTGGAGCCACGTCCGCCACAATGATGGAAGACTTTCAACCAGGATGGAACCTCGTCCGCCACAATGATGAAAGAACTCTGTTCTTTTCACCTAGGCTGGAGCCACGTCCGCCACAATGAAGAAAGATTTCTACACTTACATCTGACCTACTCGTCAGAAGGGCATGCACTCACATCTGACCTGCTAGGAAATGAATCCTACACCCTCGTCAGAATGGCCCCCAGTCCCTGACTGAGCTACCTGGTAACTGACCAGGTGCCTCCACTCTCCCGGAGAGTGGCAGTTGCCCTTACATCTGTCCTACTCGACAGAATGGCCAGCACTCACATCTGACATGGAAGGAACCAATCCTCTCACCATGACAGAACGACTCAGCCCTTACATCTGACCTGCTCGTCAGAATGGATTTGGATCTCTAGCACTCATATCTAACATGGAAGGAACTTAATCCTCTCACCATGATAGAATGGCTCAGCCCTTACATCTGATCATGGAAGGAACCAATCCTCTCACCATGTCAGAATGGCTATGGGTCTCATCACTGTCTCTGGGAAGGAACCTCGATCTGGAGAACACCAAGTCTCTCTCTGAAGTACTCGAACTTCAGCCTAGCCAATGGCTTCGTCAATACATCAGCTATCTGTTCCTCCGTCGCAATATACAGGAGCTTCACTGCTCCTCTCTGCACCATATCCATGATATAGTGATATTTGATCTCGATATGCTTCGACCTGTCATGGAACACAGGATTCTCTGACAACTTCATGCAACTCTAGTTGTCACAATGTATACAAGTAGCATCCAACTAGAGATCAAATATATCAGACAGTAGCTTTCGTAGCCATACTGCCTTACAACTAGCTGAACAAGCTGCGACATACTCTGCTTCAGCTGTACTCAGTGCCACACAGGATTGCTTCCTGCTAAATCAAGAGATCACACCTGATCCCATATTGAAGCAACACCCTGAAGTACTCTTCCTGTCGATGGCACTACCTGCCCAATCTGAATCAACATAACCCTCTAGGTTAATCTTCTGATTCGCACCGTACTTGAGCCCATAATCAATTGTACCCTTCAGGTACCTCAGAATATGCTTTGCAGCAATCAAGTGAACACTTCTCGGATCTGTCAAGTACTGGCTCAAGGTGTTCACAGCAAAGCAAATATCTGGTCTCGTGTTCGTCAGGTACATCAATGACCCAATCATCTGACGATACATCGTAGCATCAACCGACTCTGATGAAGCATCAGTCAATAGCTTCAGGTTTGATGCCATAGGTGTAGCCATAGCCTTGCAGTCCATCATCCCGAACCTCTTCAGGATATCTACTGCATACTTCCCTTGTCCAAGGAAGATCCCATCTGTACTCTGCCACATCTCCATACCTAGAAAGTAATGCATCATCCCCAAGTCCTTCATTTTGAACTCAGCAGCAAGCTTTCTCTTCGTATCAGCAATTAACCCATCTGTACCTGTCACAAATAGATCATCTACATACAGTAGAAGCATCACTGGGTTTCCATCATCAACCTTGTAGTAAAGGTTGGAATCTGCTTTACTTTTGGTAAAGCCCAAACTGGATAGAAAGCTGTCAATCCTGCCGTACCAGGTCCTGGGTGCCTATTTCAAACCATACAAGGCTTTCTTCAATCTGCATACATGAGACTCTCTGTCATGTGTCTCAAAACCGAGTGGCTGTTCTACATACACTTCCTCTTTTACTACACCATTCAAGAAAGCTGTCTTGACATCCATCTGATGTATCTTCCACTTCATTATTGCAGCCAAAGAAAGTACTGATCTAATGGAAGTGTATCTGGCTAGAGGTGCAAAAGTCTCTTCATAGTCTATTCCCTCTTTCTGAGAGAATCCCCGAGCTACAAATCTTGCCTTATACTTTTCAATGCTACCGTCTGCAGCATGCTTGATCTTGTAGATCCATTTGGAAGTAACAACTGACTTCCCTTTTGGTCTTGGGACAACATCCCAAACATCATTCTTCATGATCAATTGATATTATTCGATCATCACATCCTTCCATTCTTTCTGATCTGCCGCTTCTTCATAACTGGAAGGTTCTTTATCAATGAAATCACATAGTAAAGCTACATACTCGGAATTTGATCTGGTCCTCTTTCTTTCTCTGTGATTCTCTTCTGGAGCCCCATATCTTTCCGCACCTTGGATAAGTTCACGTACCCAAGCAGGTTTCCTCTTATGAGGATTCTTCTCCAGAGGTGGATCTATAGGTCTTTGTGGTTCCTTGAATTCTTGATCTTCTTCTTGAGCTTCTTCGTTCATGATTGTATCACGGATCCTGGGTGCTTCTGCTTCCGCTTCTTCAGTTTCTTCAGCAGGTCTCTTTCTGGATTTGCTGTAAGCTGTGCCTTCATCAAATGTTACATCCCTGCTGATGTCAATCTTCTTGTATCTTGGAAAGTAGATTCTATAAGCCTTCGAGCTTTCAGAGTAACCCACAAATATACCCTTCTTTCCTGAAGGATCTAATTTTGTTCTCTTCTCTTTTGGAATATGTATGTACACTGGACAACCGAATAGTCTGAGGTGGCTGACTTCTGGTTTCTTACCGGAGAAGACTTCTTCTGGAGTCTTGTTCTCGAGTACTCTATGTGGAGTACGGTTCTGTACATACACTGCTATTCTGGCAGCTTCAGCCCAAAGATGCAAAGGTAGATCTTGATCATGAAGCATGGCTCTTGCTGCTTCCATGATAGTTTTGTTCTTCCGTTCTGCAACCCCATTCTGTTGTGGATTATAAGGAGTGGACAACTCCCACTTAATCCCTGATTCTTTGCATAGCTCCTTGAATTCATTCGAAGTGAATTCTCCACCATTATCTGAACGGATGGTCTTGATCTTCTTTTCAGTATGGTTCTCGATCAAGGCTTTGAATTCCTTGAACTTGCTGAATACTTCATCTTTGTTCTTCATAAAATAAATTCATGTCTTTCTAGAAAAATCATCAATAAAAGAAACATAGTATGCATACCCGCTGAGTGAGTTTGATGACATAGGACCGAAGACATCGGAGTGGATGATTTCTAAAATGCTTTTGGCTTTGCTTTCGCTGCTTGGAAATGTCTTCTTCATGTTCTTTCCTTTCGCACATCCTTTGCAAACCCCTTCATGTTTTGCTTGAATTTCTGGAAGACCTTCGACAGCTTTACTTGCAATAGGTAGTGCTTTGTAGTGCACATGTGCAAGTCTTCTATGCCAAAGTTCATTTGGCTCTACTGTGTCATGGATCAAGGCTTGTTCTGGATGACCCTTCAATTTGTACAAGCCTCCTTCTTGTTCTCCAATTACTACCACATCATCGATAGTCTTTCCTTTTGGCCACATGATGACTTGACCATCTATGAATGCAACCCGCATTCCTTTTGCATCCAAAGCTGAAATAGATAGAAGGTTCTTCTTGAGTCCTGGAACAAACAATACTTCTTTCATTGTTAGAGACTTACCAGATTCTAGCTTGTATGAAGATTCCCCACTACCTTTTATTGGATATTGGTAGTCATCTCCTAGTTTCACCTTATGAGGTGATTCGTGTTCTGATAGTCTCACAAAGGATTCCTTGAATCCCGTCATATGTTTGGAAGCACCACTGTCTATGAGCCAATCATCACTCCCATGAGTAATGTTACCTGTGAGAGCTGATATCAAAACATATTCATCCTCGCTTGAAGAATCTTCACTTTCATATCTGGATCTCTTTCTGGAAGGTTCATCGTATTCTACAGTATGAGCATGATGTCTTCTTTTGCTGCTCTTCTTTACTATCTTCTTTTTGTTAGGACAATTTCTTGCATAGTGTCCTGCTTCTTCATAAGTATAACATATGATCCTAGATACATCTCTTTTAGTATTATCGTTGTGAGAATGCTTACCTTTTGCACGATGAAACTTCTTTCTTGATGACTTGGAGTGAGACTTGGAATGTACCGTGAGGGCTTGGTCTTCACTTCCCATCTTCTCTTCTCGAGCAGCTATCTGAGCTTCTTCTTGAGATCATTCTTCCCATAGTCTGCTGAATTTGACTAACTTCTTTCTAGCACAGATTCCTTGAATGAAAGCATCCCATGACCTAGGGAGGCCATTCAAAGTAGTCATGACAATCTCTGCATTTTCCACTTCTTCATCAACAGCTTCTAATTGTTCCTTGATTTGAGAAACCCTTGTGAAGTATGACTGGATAGTTTCTACATTTTGAATCTTCACATTCTTCAACTGGTTCCTCAGGGTCATCTTCCGATTGATGTTCTTTCCTTCAAACAATTTGGTTAGGGCATCAAACATAGCTTTAGGTGTCTTGAGAGAGGACACCTGAGGGATAAGATGATCCTTAATAGAATCAGCAATGATTCTCTTTGCCATAACCATCTTCTTCTTATGTAAGGCCTTTGCCTCATCTCCCTCTGGATATGGAACCTCCTCATGAATGTAGGAGTCTAATTCATTCTCTTCCAGGACCAGGGAGATCCTATACTTCCAGGCTCGGAAGTTATCAGCCCCCTCAAGATTTTCATCAAGCTTGGTATGATGAGACATCTTTAAATAAGAACCTCAAATGGTAAATACAAGAGATTTTAGATCTTACCAGGTTCAAGATGTCAAATCTGAAACTTGAGCTGAAATCCTGCAGAGCTGGTTTTGGAGCAACTAGGGTTTTACTTTTCCGGAGTTCTGTCCACCCAAATGCCTTCAAATTTGTTCCTAACTTCGATTTTGGGGAGGAGAACAATCTAGGCTTGGGCTCACTGAAAAATTCCTCTTCTATAAAAATCCCTAATTTCCGACCCTAGTGACAAGTCCAAAACTGAAAAACCTCAGAATTGAATTCTGTTTCGACAGAAAGATGCGCCCTAGGGAGGATATTAATTCCACCTTACTCTTGCTGAAAAACCGTGGAGAAAGATCCACAAACAAGGAAGCCCTAGCCTCCGCAGCTGCACAATGTCTTCTTCTCAGGTTAGCTCTGATACCATGTTAGTTTTTCAACATTTAAGCTAGCATTATGTTAGGATATTTTCACTGAGAGAATAACAAGCACAACAATAACATAAGCACATCACATGAGACAAGAGACACAAAGAGTTTTGATAGGGGAAACCATAAATGGAGAAAACCCCTCAACTTCCTCTAAGATAGTATCACCACAAGATGTGAAACCCAAAACAGTAAGATGTCCTCCCAACACAACAACAGCCTTCTGTCTTCTGTCAAGCCAAAGTATTTCCTTCTCCAAAGGTGCGCCACACTTGAGAGAGCAAGTGATGTATTTCACAAGTGATAAATAGAGAGACTCTCACTCTCTATTTATATTTATCCGTTCACTTAAGTTGCCATTTCACACGTAGGCTTGACCTAATAATTACTACTCGAGCCTACACCTTAATTAGTGTATAATAACTCAAGTGCCCCAAAACTATGGGGACTTACCTAATGACTTGATATGACTTGATTACATTATTAATTCTCCCGATCGGAACATCAGGGCATGGGTACATGACTCAAATACATAATAGAAACATCCCGGAATAAACATCGGGTTACAATACATAAGATATATGGAAGAATACATTTCGAAGTTACATATACATCAACATTTCCAAGTATGCATGAAACCTTATCTCACGCACTGTTGTTCTAAAAGGACAAAACATCATTTTTTTTCCAGAAGTTTAGGGTTATAATAATAGGGTTTTGGATGTCAATGTTTACGACCATGCATTTTAAAAGGCCAGCCTCAGCCTCATAGGGTTTTTAGTTTTTTTGACTTACTAACTGCTGGAAGTTTTCCCAAGATGGGTGGCGTTAGGGTCCTTGGCATCACTGAGTTTTAACCTAGCCTGTTAGCTCGACCATGATAGTTTTCACCTCCTCTGCACCATTTGTCCTCACCTCTCAGGCTATAGACATGGATCTATCAGAACTTTGGGATTTTATTGATGGATTCGCAGCAAGTCGAGTGTTTCACTGACTGTGCCTCATTTGGTTTATTTTTATTTGCGGTGATAGGGGATCCATGGGGGGTTTCACGCTTAGAGGACCATCACATTTTGAATTCTAGCCTAGGGTTTTTGTTCAAAAAGCATACCTTTTCTTGTGGCCGACGCTGTGATTTATGAGGTTCTTATGGATTTTGGGGCACCCTAGGGTTTTGAGTTGCCCTTGAATTCAAAGTACATATCCATTTCTACGTTTTTCTTTTTTTGATTGTCTTCTTGCACATGAAAGAAAAGTTACTAAGCAGAAGTCCCTGCGTATTAATATTAAATCCAAATAAATAAATAATAGGAATACGCTTGGCAAACCTGCTGTAGGTTTTAAAAACCAATTTTGATTATTCTTTTGTATATTGACCTAAAGCACAGTTGAATGTATTAGAACAACGATATAACCTTCAAAGAGACACCTGCACCTAAATCGATGAGTTTTTCAAGTTTTAATATATACCTGGCCACAAGTTTAAGTATCTGGATAACCTACATAAATTCTATTAATCACAGGGTCACTTTTAGATGGCCAAGGATGAATAGGTAAAGGAATCTTTATTGTTCTCCATCATATTAAACACTGAATGCAATCTTATTTTTCGAAAAGAAAACATGATTTGTTATCTAAGTTTCATTGATATCTCGCAATCTTAACAATAGTTTTTTATTTAAGTATATTCAGTTGATATGAATGCATGTTATTTGATCACAGTGACACTAAGTTATTTATTTCTATGGTCATGTTACAGCTTTAGTCTTCACACCACACCATTCCAAAGAAGGGTGGAAAGAAGAAGGCCAAGGTCACTGAAGAGGACTTAGATTTTGAGGTCTTTCCCATAATGGAAATAATTTATGAAGACATGAAAGTTGTCATCAGAGCTAAGAAGGAGTTTGAATGGGGAAACATAGATCATATGATCAAGGACCAGAATGTATTGGATGTGAGCTTAGAAGATATGCCTTTATATGTAAACAAAAGAGAATTAGGTATCACAAAGGTATCCATGTGCCTTGAGCACTTTCCTTGTGCTGAGGTGATCATATGGATCCTACCTCGAGTATATGCAAGTACTATGATCATTTCCAACACCGAAGGACAAGCCTTTTCTTCCTTCACCCCTACTTATATTACCAAGGCTTGCAAACTACCCGCTCCACAAATCATGATTACATATGATTGGATAAACAATTTGAGTTTAGACTTCTTGAGTGTGCTAAGAGGATGATGGTAGTAGGGAAGCAAATACGCTAGAAAGCCTTCGACGAGAACGAGACTTCCAACTTACGCACTCCCTACAGGCTTATAGCCCTGATGCTAAAAAGAATATTTGGCAGGGAAAATGGGAAGTTCTACAATATGAGTAGGATATCCTTGATATATCATGTGGCCATGCAGGGCACCATTTTGAACTGGGCGGATATTGTAGCAAACCATTTATCATCATCTATTGCTGATGCACTAGGAGGCCTGATTCAAAGAAAATCAGAATTTTACATGGGGTCTTATTTGATTGATGTATCCTATTCCTACACGCATTCCCAAAAATAAATTGTAGTTGGAATGAAACCAAGACACCCATCTATGCTGCATATCATATTCAATGGGCTCACAAGTACTCTAGCATCTACAAGCTCATATGCGAAGAATTTCTGATGGCTCTACACTAGTCGATTTTTCTTGAGGAGTGCAATTGTATGTCTGAAGGTGCAATAGAAGTTATATGTGGATACGAGGACAATTATTTCTTTGAGGAAGGAACCTATATAAGGATGTACATAGGAACTAGAGACTCGTCACTACTACTTAGGTATGCCACATATTACATAATCCATAAGGAGGCAGTGAGACAAGTTTTCATAGATGGATTCGGAAATTTTCTTTTGACATGAAGAAGGAATTTTTCCCACCAATGCCTTTCTGAATTGGCATCTATAAATTCTCAAAAGTAAAAAGTGTGCCGAAATTTGTAAAGGATCTAGAAAATTTCCACTTCAGTGAGAAGAGTTTCCATAGGAATGATTCCCAAGGAAAGGTTGCAAAACATTGTGCATTTGTAAAAGTGCATTTTGAATATTCTGATCATTGGGACAGAGATGAAGAGATATATATAAATGTGTGCAATATGACTAATTTGAATAAGTGGTTCAAGAAGAATATCACAACCACAGGAGGAAAAGGTAGCAGCAGGACCACGGAACAACAGAAACAATAGGAAGAAGCTACTAAGAAACGGGAAGAAGATGCTCGAAGGATAGTGGAGGAAGCTGAGAAACAATTAGCTGAAGAGACTATAAGAAAAAGGGTAGAAGAAGAAGAACTACAATAGAAAGTAGAAGAAGAATGAATTTGAAAGGATGAGGAAGAAAGGATACAAAGAGAATCAGAAGAAAGACTACAAAATGAAGTTGAACAAACAACTGAAGAGTTAAGAAAGATGGAACAAGAAGATAAAGAAAGGGAGAGTCTGGAATGGGATTCTGCTTAGGATAATCCAGTAGATCCTCCCTCTACATTGGGTGACACAATAACAGGAGGTCACCTCCCTCTTGCAGAGTTGGGATTAGTGCCCTTTACTATGTCAAAACATCATGCAGTGGCATGCTTGGATAAGATATTCTTCAACCCTAAGAAGAAAACCATTATTCAAAGATCAAAAAGAGATTAAAGGTTGGTGACCAACCTGAGGTAGTCACATTGACTGAGAAAACCACCATGCAAGGAATCAACCAAGATCCCATATTTCTAGCATCAATAAACATGGAAGCTGCTCAGGCTAATCCTGATAACATTGGAAAATTGGTAGAAGATGCTGAACACTATAAAGAAAGAATGTTCAAGATGAATGCCACCATGGTTAAATAAATAGGAGAGGGAGGAGAATTAAAGAGAAAACATGAGGCAACTCTTTCAGAGTTTGAAAATATCCAAAAGGCTTACCAATATTTAAAATCAGAAAAGTATGCATTGATTCTTTTAGTCACAATCACTAAGGGGAGAGAGAAGAATATTGAAAGAAATATTTTAGAATTAGAAGCTTAGAGATCTGCAGTAAACAAGCAAATAGAGGAGCTGAAAACCCAAGCAAAGGAATTGGAGGTACATAACCAATCATTGCAAACTCAACTTAAGACAACTAGTAAAAGGTAGCTTGATATCACACCCTTCCGTGATCATGCTTGCCTAATATGGAGAAATATGCATCAAGTACAATTAAAACTCGCAGATGAAATATATAAGATCCAGCAAGAAGAGGCGAGGTTGAAGGAAATCTTAGCAGTATCAACTGATTTCAGAGAAGGGATATTAAAAGTTGCAGAAAATGTTCGAGGACAACTAACTTGGATAGAAGCTAATGCAACATTTCCTAAGGGCTTGTCGCAGAAGAAAACAGAGGGATTGAGAATAGAATTAAAGCTCCTAGAGTTCTGTAGCAAATCCGCTATGAGATTGACCATTGGGGTTGAAAATACTTTAGAAAAATGCACAGATTTATACAAGAAAATGCGCATAGTGCATAATAAGTTCCAAACTTCTTCAACGGAAAATATCAAGGAGTTTCCAAGCAAAGATAAACATCTGAAATATCTTCAGGATAGATTGCGTGAGGATGAACTAAGCATTAAAAAAATAGAAGGCATCAATGAAGAGGTGGTAAAGAGATTGATTGCACATGATTCGGTTAGTAATTACCCATTGGAAGACTTGTACAGAGTGACCCCACCCAAAATAACAGAAATAAAGTCACAACTGGCTATGCATGAAGTGACTGTAAAATTACTGGAGCCTGTAGACTACAAAACTATTACTGTAGAAGCTAATGCGTGTGGAGAATTCATTGAAAAACTAGTTGAGCCCACTTGATATTTTGTCTCATATACATGTGGCATTTTTTTATGTAATTTATTTTATTTTATTTTCATTTTCCTAGTGCAAGACAGTAGAAGACAAATTTTGGAATTCGAGAAGTCAGGTAAGTCCAAAAGGCTAGGGTAGTCAAAGAGTCATTTGTAAAAGTGTATAAATAGGAGTAGAGGATAGTATAGAAGGGAATTTTCACTATCGCATACCTACTGGGTTATTTGTATGAAGAATTACTTTTTCTATGAATAAAGAAGAGTCAATTTTGTTAGGGGAAGGACTGTACAAGTTTCACATGGATTGTGTGGATTTCTAATGATGAACTACTTCTTATTTAGCTACTGTGCAACTATGACATCGTTCTAACTTAATGAATTATTTCTGCAATGATGAATGATTTTACTTTCTATTTGAAATTTTGTGCATATAATGGGTGATGAATTTTTTAACATTATGAAGCTATATTTGTTTAAATTTTCTGCTGTAAACATGTGTATGAAATTTGAACAACTATCTATAGAATTAAATATGCAACTTTACAGTACATTACTCAATTAATTACAAATATTTCTCCCCTTGGGGATAGATAGAATAACTTAGAATAGATTAGATTACATTAGTTTTTGTTAACTTAGAAGTGATTGAGAAGCAATGATTTAGGTAAGGCGAGAGGTAAGAACTTGCATAGCTCTTCAGAGTTTCTCGTGTATCAATCACTTGAATTTATTTTAGGCACTTGCATTTCATCCTTAAACATACAATCATATAAATGATGGACTAGGCCGCAACTGGTAAAACATACTTAAACGTTTTTTGAATTCTATGGTAGCCGAGCTCCTAACTAGACGGATTCCCCACACCAACCAATGAATGATTTAGTTGGGATCTCCACACCAACTAAATCATTTGAATAGATCTCCACATTTAGGGCATAGTAGTTCATCATGTTCACCATCCTTCAAAAATGGAAGATGGATTCTTCAACTGGTCCACAGCTTCAGCCAAGGTGTCCAAGTTCTGCATCGTTTGGTTTTTGCAAGCTTCTTTCAACCTCTGCACTTCATGTTGGAGAGTTCATACTTATTCCTTTAATAGTTCATTCTCAAAAAGTATTTTTTCAATTTGAGGTTCACTTGTAGTAGGTTATTTTGTAACAACGGATGCTCGGGGTTTTAGAATATGAATTTCAATATTTTCACCTATTACATGTATCACTTCTTTCATAGTAGAATCCCTAGTCCTTCTCCTCTTTGCAGGGCTAGATGTCTGGCCCTTAACACTTGTTATTTTCCTTCTTTTACGTGACACAGTAATTTCCACATATTCAGAAGCAGTGAACTAATCAAGGTCTGCTAAAGAGGACTAACGCCATGGTTAGATATTTGCTATTGTGTCAAATCATGCCTAATTATGGTTATGATTACAAGTCATACTTTCAATATAATGCTGATCTGTCATCTTTCCATGGTGGTGTTATTTCATGGTCGCATCATTCAATGAGGATATAAATATGCAAATGCTTCCGTGAGTTGGCCGCTGTCAACTGGGCGGATAAAGTACATCCATGCTGGCACAAAAGTACATGATGATAATAAGAGCATATAATGTTCCTCATGGAGATTGTAGCAGGCTGATAGAAACTGGTGGACATATAACAATCTTGTGGTTGAAGAATTAGCGGAGTCATAACCACGAATTGAAAAGATATGGCAGAGTCACAACCATGAATTGGAAATATATGGTGGAGTCACAACCACGAATTGGAAATATCTGGCAGAGTCCCAGCAACGGAATAGGAAATTGTGGCATAATTTTAGCAGAGTTGTAGCTATGAAAATAGGAAAAGTCAGCAGAATTTAGCGAAGTTGCAGCTGTGAAATAGGAAAAATTGGCAGAATTTTAGCGGAGCTGCAACTACGAAATAGGAAAAGTTGGTAGAATTTTAACGGAGCTGCAACTGCTAAAATAGGAAAATTCGGCAGAATTTAGCGGAGTTACAGCTGCAAAATAGGAAAAAATGGAAGAATTTTAGCGGAGTTGCAGCTTCGAAATAGGAAAAGTTCACAGAATGTTTAGCAAATTTGCAACTATGAATCCAAATATAAAGGGATATTTAAAAAAATTTCATAGTGTCGTCAATTTTTCGACCTCTATGAAGTGAAATTTGTGGTCGGATTTCCATTAAAACCGACAAAGGGGTTATACTGCCGATGCCAAAGTGGAGGAAATTTCGTCGGATATCTGACATAAATGAAGTGAAATTTGTGGTCAGGTTTACATTAAATCCGACAATGTTGCTACACTACCAACGAAGGGAAGGCATCAGATATTCGACCTCTATAAAGGAAACGTAGTCAAATTTTCGACACCTATGCACTAAAATTTGAGGTCAGATTTTCAACGTCTACGAAGCAAACTTAGTCGAAATTTTGACGTCTATGAATAAAACTTTGTTGGATTTCCAACGAGTGTTTTCATTGTCGGAAAACTGCTGAAATTTAATCAACATTTAAAAAGAAAGAGGATTGTCGAAGTGCCGACAACAATATGTCAAAAATCAGACATCTAAGCCGTCGAATATTGTGTTAAAAAATGCTAGTGAACTAGTGGATTTGTGGATGTAGGTGCATCAGTCGATGGTGGTGGGACTGCTGGAGGAGGGGATGGTGGTGGTGGTCCTATTGGAAGAGGTGGAGGAGGATGTGGTGGATAAGAAGTATATGCATGTGAAATTATGGATGATACTATAGTTGTTGGATTGGTGGATAGAGGTGGTGGTGGAGGAGCATCGTCATAAGAACATGATTCTGATGAAGAGTTTGGAATACTCCTCAACTAGTCTAGTAAAATGACAACACCAACAACATACCACATTAATAATTTCATATCTTGGGGAAAGGATGGACCACATGGGAGAAACCTCATAATCCCGTGTGATGTGAAGTGGTCATACATTCTCTAGCCTGTGCTGAGCCATCAAATGAAAAATTTGATCCACTACATGGTGACAAAATTTGGGACATGGCCTTTGCTACTACATGCTAGGTCTATGATTAGGAATTAGCTCATCAACCTCAACTATATACTCATCACGTTGGGGTGGCTAATCCTCATCATACGTACCAATATATGCAAAGTAGTGGACAACAATAATTAGACAATTTTGACAAAAGTTTGTAATCAATTACATGTGCATTAAATAATAGAAAATTTATGTAATTACATTAATCAAATTATAATGATCATACTACCCCTCATATCCGGTGGCTAGACTTGCATAAATTTGATGTTCACGTTTTCTTACTTGCCCATCCCTACATATAGATATTGTAAACAATCGATGACTAACTATTCGTCATGACTACACAACATCACCAAAACCTCTACATTGGGTTCCATACACATGAACTTGGGCACTCCTCTCTTGGGAAACCACTTCTACCATATGTGCATATGCACATCAGTTATAGGTATAGCAGGATTGTGGTCAAATGTCAGCCTGAATGTGGCTCGAGTTATTCGAAATCTGTCAAAAAATAGAGTAAATAGCTTTGATGTGAAGGGGGAAACTATATTCCCTACAACTGGCCATGAAAGTGGGATAAAGATATAAAAATAGTTGTTGAAAAATAGTATCCCACCTAATCACCCTAGGCCTCTATAGTAAAATATCTACATAAAAAACATAATGCAATTATTGCACTTCTCATTAGTGAGATGGTGTGTTATCATGGTAACAAAAAAGATCAAACACCTTGCCTCCTTTGGTCGAAATGTATTTGGCCTCAACTGGTGGGCTGACTAAGGGATTAGTCATCCTGCTTATTGTATGGGTTCTTATTCACACATGAACCTATGGTTAGCTATCTAGGGTTAGGTAGATCCATTATTAAATAATGAATCCTCATTAATGAGCGCTCCTAGATGTAATACTATATAAAGGCCTAGCAAGCCTTCTTCCAATATAAGTTAGCATTCTACTCTTCTAATGCATATTTTTTCTTCTTCTTTATTCTGAGTTCCATTGTTGAGTTAACATAGTTGGGAGGTGAGGCTCCTCCTCACCTATTGTATGTGGATTAATTGGTATCAGATCATTTGATCTCTTAGGCCCGATCATGACATTGGATCCAATTTTTTATTTTTATTTTTTCACTACATATTCTTCAGTTTCACATTCATTTTCAGTTCGCTTAAGGACCCACCCAGCTATCACGCTCATGTATCATCATGCATGATGTCTCCTATACCCTCAAACACTTGCCTCTGCCTCTCCTCTGACCATATCTCCAGATCCTGCAAGCATTGTTATTCTTCTCACCCTTCTAGATTATTCTTGGCTCCATTTCCTTACACTTAGGGTTTTCCCTCACCGCTCCCAATTACTGCAACATATGCTAGATACACAACTCATCCATCTAGATGTATTCATTTTTTACTGTCCTCTCTAGCGTTCAACATTTGTTTCCCCTCACGTTTCCCCTCCTCTTTTTTTTCTTTTCCACCCTCACACCATTACCTCTACCACAAGTTTTCCTTCTTCTTTAGATCCACACTCTTTTTTTCTAAACGCTATCCTCCTCTCATATGCACTCAAGTCAGTTCCTCATGGGATGTCATCTCAAAACCATAAATACTTTTTTATTTGTTTTTTAATTCTTGGTATCCCTCTATTGCTAGCCACATCCTTATTATTTTTCTCAAACACCTTTGCCACAAAATTCATTGCTGTGTTGTCCTCACTTGCCTCTCTTCCATATTCTAAGTCCATGCACTCAACTCATCTCTCCAAGACCTAGTATCCTTCTCCTTGCCACAATGTTAGTCTGTATGGTGGTGTCATCTGCATCAACATCTATGCCTTTCTTATTAATAAGACCACCTCCAATTTAGACTGTCCCATTCCTCTCTTTCCCGTATAACCATCGTTTTACCCTAGCCGCTTCTTTTATAGACTGCAGATCCCTCTTAGTCGTGCCCTTTTCTCACTGAGCTCCACCTTTCCTCTTAATGACCTTTTCCCCTTTCCCACACTATTTTCTATCCATCCATATTTCCTACACTCCAAATTTTCTTCCCCAATGACCCCCTCTCAATCGTTGGTCCTTAAATAGACTTGTAAAGCACTTTAATCCGAAAAAAAATGATGGATCATTTACTCTATAATTTAGTTCTTTAAAGTATTATTAAATTTTAATAACCAGATAAGGTATGAATCTTTAGCCAAAACCTGGACTAGAAAGCTAGTTGTATTCGAAACCCTCCAATGGATTAGTCAACCAATTGATGATAATTCCATAATGAAAATATAATTGCTGAATAATTGATAAAATATATAAAAGATATATTACAATGAAAGGGAGGCTCATAAAATACCCACATAGGGGTTGCCTTGGTGACAAGACATAACCTTTCATAAGGTGTCTCTTCCCTACATTTAGTTATTAATATTTAATTTATTATATGTTTATATTTATTTAGGTATGTAACACTAACTCATGGATTTTGTTTTCAAGATCGTAAGCAGAAACATCTTCATTTTTATCAATTAAAGAAGATAGGGTTTTACATACCCCATTAGGACTATTCTTAGCCTCAATGTGTACCTGTTAGCTATCTGAAACAATTTTTCCAGTGAGTCCTCTTGCTTGATCACATCTATCTTACCATATTGACAACTCTTTTGCATCAGTTGGTTTTGTTTTTTCACCTTTAACTAAACTCTATAGATACTTACTACTAAGAAAATCAATCATATTTCTCTTCCAATAGAGATAGTTAGATCCAACATGTGAAGGAACATAAACAAATTTTGAATTCATTGCGTGACAGTAAAATTAAACCCTTAAATACAAAAAATGAATTGATGCAAAAAGAATAAAAGTGTTACTAAAATAAAAAAGTTCTCACTAATGCCGAAGCCTTGCTATAACTAACATATGGACCTGAATCACTGTCACGTCCCCAACCCTCTACTTGAGGGAGAGGACGCGACTAACATCTATGAAATCGGGCTGTCTAAGCCCCATGAACATAATATATACAAATTAATTTGAAATAAAACATTCATAAGTATAAACAAATGCATAATGAAATTTACATGATATATACAACAGATGAAAATCATTCATTCTACACATTCATGCATTCAACATGTTCATGATAATTTCATAATAATTCATAAGAAAATACAGTTGCAGAACTTAAATAGGAAATAATACTTATCTCTGGAGAAGCTTGTCACGCAACCAGCTATGTCGCTGCAACATTCCACCCAACAATAGGCTAGTGTGCTCTTTAATCTCTCAGCAACATTGCCACCCTCAAGCTGGGCATGATTTTCCCCAAGGAATAAGGGACGCTAGCAGACTTTCCCCATAGCCAAGGATACAATAAAACTCAATCAAGCCAACACGGTTGGGTTTATCAGAATTACATAAGCAGTGGTTTACACTTAGCCAATTCACATGAGACACAACCAAGCCAACAAATGGGTTTATCAGGATACCAACCAAGCCATCCTTCCAGTTGGGTTTATCAGGCTACCAAGGAGGTGTAAAGACTGACTGCTAAGCTAGTGAGCTCAACCCTAGAGCTATGAACAACCACACTGGATCTATCATGATTTCTAAACAATTACACACCCAACACAAGGAAGCATTCCATTCTCTGCTACATAGTCCCCCAGGCCATGCCTTCCCTTCTAGTGCTATTCAGGGCATGCAAGGAAGAAAACCAACCTTTTAGAATGGTTTGTGAGGTGCCTTCACACGCTAGGTTTATCAAGCAAGTCCAGACTCCATTTCCATTCCCCAAATTAGTTTAGATGCCAAACAAGGATGCACACACAGTTATCTCAGCTCTGGGATTATCAACATAAGCAAAATCCAAGGAATTACACATGCACACCATAATTTACGAACTTCTAAGCAATGCCGGTGCCAGACCGACTATTGCAAAATACCAAAACAAAAATGTTTGCTAGTTATTCAAATAAAAGACACAAAATCGGATTCATGGAATTCCTGTCCAGGAAAACAACTAGCTGACTGGAGAAAGGTGAAAAGAAAAAAATCCACACGGGAAAACCAAAATCATGAAAGGATCCAGATCACCGAACAAAAGAAAATCGTGAAGGGTTCAGACTTAGAGTCGTTTTGCTTGCTGGATGCTGCGTGAATGCCCAATTGGGATTTCCAAAAATGTTTTTCCATTCCAATCGTGAGGGAAGGTGAAACGTTTCCGCATGAGGGAAAAATGGACGTTTTCTTCAAGAAAATTAAAAAAAAAGTTTTTCCAGAAATGGTGCTTTACCCATTTCGAATTTCTCCCCACTCTTCCAATCCCCCACTCCCTTATCCTTAGGAAAAATCATTCCCCATCTCATTTAGTTGTGTTGACATAGTCGGCTGTAGGTTTTTAATTAAAATCGCAATTTTAACATGATTTCCAGCTTTTTAATGTTTAACTAGCATAAAATACCATCGGCTTAACCTTAATTGCCAAAAAATAACACTAAATCAATGGTGGGGCTTTTGTGTAGCTCCACACCATGATTATTTACATCATATTATTTAAATGCAAACGGGGTCAAAACCGGGGTGTTACAATTGCTATTGTAGAGAACAGTGAACTAAAATTCCCAAAATGCTTTTTTTTTGCCAAAAAAAGGGCATACACACTTTGCTCCACTATAAGGTGCATATACGCTCCCTCGCTGTGTATAGGGTGCATATATGCCTGTCAATACCTAGAAATTACAAAAAAGTCATTGAAACTGGAGCTAAATCTGTATGGACGAAAACCTAAAAAGACCCATACTATAAACAAATAAACCACCATATATGCAATCCAAAATATATATCCTTGATGTTAGTTTAGTATACAATAGATTTCATTTCATATCTATGAAAACATATCATTAAAAACTTGAAAATTTCTAAAAATTAATGGTGAGGGTAAGGGTTTGAAAAAAAAGGTTCAAATATGCAGCAAAATGACTAGATCTAAGAAAATATCACTTGTATATGATATATATGGCGTCAAATCTACAAAATATGGAGGACCCAACTCTCAAATATGAAGAATCATTGCTTGTAAAAAAAATACCGAAGAAGGTAGATCATAACAACTAGCTTTGATACCATGTTAAAATATTGAGAATATGCATACACAGAAAAATACATTTACACTAACATCTAAATCAATAGCAAAGATATCTATCCTATTCTTCTATCCATATAAGCAATAATAATCATGTAAGAACAAGAGACAACAGAACAAGAGAACAATACACAATCTCCAATCTTACAAGAGAGCTCCACCCCACATATGCTTCATAGATTTACAATAACATCACAATGCATTCACAAGATATCGAATATATGCCCAAAGGATCTCCCTCACCTTTATTATATACCAAGAGGTATGAAAGAGTAACATCCCAAAATACATGTGGGATACATGATTTTACCTTCTTTATATAATGAATGGTAAAAGGAGCGTATTAACCAATGATGCATGCGAGATAGCTCTTTTTACATAAGATTAAAATTATTTATGCCTTCTAATGCTAGATAAGACGTCGTATGACATCATGATAGACATCATTACACATGTAATATTAAAATTACACATTCCAACACAGTAGATGACGCATTAAAATTACATTAGTGGTACACCTTATGTAATTGAATGCACGGATACTAATGCACCATACCATGCACCATTGGTTAATTTTAGGTGTGCCTTACAATGCAGCACTTGATCTTTTATTGCAGTGGATGGTGCGCCTTATTTAGAGGAATGCATCATTAGAGGTATGTTGTAGGACACATTGTTCGCGGTGCACCTATAGACACATTGATTTATATGATGCATTATGACGTTATTGGGTGCACCGGTGTGGTTATCTAAAAATAATTAACCACACCACATTAAACTTTATGATGTGTTTATATGAAATGAATCCATTGGAAAATGTGTGACCTATAAATGAACTGTCTTCTGGTGCACACCAAGTCCCAGGGGAACACCGAAAAAAATATATATATTTTTAAGAATTTTAAGCATGCAAAGACAAATTTTGAAGTTTAATCCATTAAAAATCTAAATTGAAGGATCCTAATTGATTTAGTTGGTGTCCATTGGATGTTACCCTCCCAATCTAAGTTCAATTCATTGTAAGTGACATGTTGAACCATTAAATTGGTATATTAGATGCTCTTGTTGATCCACCTTCACGACAACAATATTTGACCTTCCCACATTCCTTGTGAAATATCAGGGGAGGGGGTTATCCATGGACATAGAGAGAACCGATCTCCGGTTCCGTGAACCACATGAAAAAAAAATGATTTACATGGTGTCTTTTGCACCAATGAGGTATGGTTTCCATGGACGAGAAAAATGAAAAAATTTGTGTTTTTTGGAAATTCCAAAACAAACACAAATAAACCTTAGTTGCACAGAATTTATTAACTACAGTGATATGAGAACACTGTAGCACATAGCACTTTCGTAAATACTTGAGAAGTGGTGCTTGTATGGCTCTAAAAAATCCCTATAATAATGTAAATAACTGATTTTTCTTTTATATTCTAACCTAACTTGGTGCGCAGGTAAATTTTGCGACACATTGGCATGTTTGATTCAACAAAGTGCACCAGAAAAGTATATGTTATATTTTTATTTTTTAATTATTTTAATAATGTCCAATGCATTTTGATCAAACACACCAGTGCTTATATTGAAAGTTAATTGCATCAATGTGTTGGTTAATAAATACACACCATGTAATTTGAAATTTTTGTTTTCTACAAAACTTATTAGCTTTTTCGTGTGTTGGTGAGAAAAACATTGATGCATTTATAGTTGCAAAGTGCACTGAACAATGTATAGATTATATTTTAAAATTTTAAATAATTTCAATGATGCAGATAGGTTTTGCTAAAACAACCAGTTCTTATTGTTAAATTAAAACACACTATTGATTTTATTTAGATAAAGCACATTGTAAAATTTTGAAATACTTTATTTTGGGGTAAAAAATATAAGCTTTCTCCCGTGTTGTTTGTAAACGCACTAGTGCTTATGTTTTTGTTAGGAGCATTGGTTGTTTTATTTTAGATATTAAAAAAAACACAAATTTAAACCAATATTTCATTTAAACTATCTGATGTGCTCATAAATAATAAAGTGCGTTGATGTGCTTATATATAATGAACGCATTGGAGACAAAACAATCGCAAAAACCTCAGGCTGGCCGCCTTCGCTATAAACGAATAAAGATGATTATTTTATTGGAGGTTCCTCCAAAACCTCCATTTGAAGGTGTTCTCCTTACAATTGAAAGGTTCATGAGAATGGACTGAACAAGATGAATTTACCATTCTAGTCTTTGTCACAGTGTTGGCTTTGGAAATGACATTGGAAGATGGTATGGATTTAAGGTGCTCTTAAAAATCTACTAGTATATTTTCCAATGCCTTATATTTCTCCACTAACTACTTTTCTAATTGATTTTGCATATGAGTAAACTTGTCTTCTTGTCATCTATCCATTTTAATGACCTTGTTTATCAATTGCACAAGTTGCATTATATACTTGTCCCAATTTACCATAATTATCGTGAAGCAGACTTAGCATTCATTGAATCTCTTATTTAGCAATGAAAATAGTTTAGTAAAGGCCTCAAGTTTATTTTCTAGCCATGCCTTCCATTGGGCATACATTTTGAACCTTCTCTTTCAAGTGCTTATTCTCTTCATGAGGATGAGAATTGTTGGTCTGCAAGTCTTCCAACCTTCCTTTGTTTTCTTTATGCATTCTAGGTTTACAATTTTTCCTTCAAGTTATGGGAACTACCTCATGGTCAAGGATTATTTGTTATGATACCATATGATCCATAATTGATGGAATTACAACCCACTCACTTCACCAATATCGATACCAATGGAAAATTATTCTTGGTCTCTTCTCTTAGTCTTGTATACATATATATGTCCTTGTGATGGAAATAAACTTTTTTATAATGCTACAATATCTAGTGAAAACTTATAATGCTATCTTATTCAATGCAAATGTATTTTAATTATGCAATTATAAGTTTAAACCACCCAACAATACTCTTCGGGATTAGAGGTGTTACGCTTCATATACTTTGTAATGTGCCACATTAGATATTCCAGAGTGGAGGGGTCCTTTTTTTTCATTGTAAAGGCAAAGTTGGGCTTGTTTTATGTAAATTTGTTGGTCTGGTGGGGATCAATACCTGTGGTTTGGTCATGTAATGTCCTCTTGATTTTCATTTAAAGGATTATTGACTTAGTTTCTCTGTTGATTGCCCCGTGGTGTAGTGGAATTACCTCATCATGTTGAGCATTTATGCCTTGGGTTGGTGTCATTTGCTTCTTGGGATGACTCCATTAGGACGCATTTCTTAGGGGACCCCAACCACACTTGTGTTTATGCTTTGTAGAGGTTATTATGTGTGTAAGGGTTGTCATACCTATCTCAACACCCCTCATTTTTCCCACTTGGAACTATTATATTCACCCTCCTCTTGGCTCAAGCATGCCAAAATTGGTTTGTCAATTCTTGAGAGGAACACTAACCTTGATTCCTCAGTGGCCTTGTAAAGAAGCGACTTAGGTACTATTCCCTCATCTTCACTTGAAATCTCTTTTAGTCAAATTTTTGTACTATATATTGGAAAAAAGACAAAAAAATAAATATTGTGAAAAACCCTAATATTTTTTTGCAAAAATCCAAATTTTTTATTTCGTGCCCTAGTTATATTAATTTTGGTTTTCTGAATTAGTTAATTGCAGTACTATTTTTCATATATTTAAAAAATATTTAGGAAACACTAAAAAGTTGAAAAATCTTTCAAAAAGTCAAATTTTAGCCCTAAAAGTTCCCTAAAAGAGGTTACATCATCCTATGGTTAGGTGACCTAATCCCTTAGAGTTTATTTTAGATATAGTTTAAGTGTTATTGTAGGTCCATCTCAAAGGATATTTAAAACCCTAGGGGTTTGAGGAGGATTGGTTCAATTCCTATGTCACTTGGGGTGACCCTCCAGGGATTTATGGCCAAGGATATTTCTGTTTTACCTTGACTACAACGAATTGCTGGTTTGAAGCACAAATCATCATTGAAACACATATTTCATTTTCTAAAAGAGAGGCACCCTAGGGAGTCTTGATGTATCCTCTCCAACTGGTTCTTGGGACGTAATATTTGTGTGTTTTCAACGGTTGGTTTGAGAGATACATCATGTTTTATCTTGCTCCTTTTTACTGTAAAAATATTTTTTTTATTATTACATATTCATAATCTCTCATAACCTTCCATTTCAAAGGGTATATGGTACACATCTTTCATTGAATCTATTAAGGCACTGGTCTACTAACGGTGGGAAGGTCTTGTAGGGATAGGGTTCTTTGTTTTGGTATATTATAGGTCTATTCTTATGTTAATTTGGGAGCCTTCTGTGGCCCAAAGGATCAAGTATTAAATATGAAGGGGGTTACATTGAGGTAACATTAAGTGCACCTCCTTGAAGAATTATCGATCATAGCACTCGGTCCATTGTGTCCACCTATCTTATTTGGGTCCACATATTTTGTTTGGGTCCACTTATCTTCGATTGTGGAAGAGCACTAGTTTTTGAGGTAATAGCAGATATATCTTGTCATTGGTATAACTTGCACAATACCAACTAACTAGCAATAATAATCAGTACCTTGAACTTAGGGTCCTCCATTTTTAATCACCAACCATACATTCAATAAATGGATTTGCCTCCATCCATCTACATGTAGACTCTATGAGAACACTAGTTTACCATTGGTTCCATTGACCCTTATTGCTTTGTGAATGTCTCGAAGAGTTCCCAATAAAGAGCAATTCCACTGTGTAATTATCAATCAACAACAAATCTTATGTGTAAAATCCATTTTCCATCCTAGATTTGGGTACTTGTAAAGTTTGACAGCGGATGTGAAAATATTGGACTTCCACTTAAGCTTTTAGTACATGTAATATTCATGTATATGAAGTCTTTACTCCAATCATGGAAAAACCGTACTCACTAACTCATGCTCAATCCTTGAGACATGTAAAAGAGGATTATTAAATGAAGCATTTAATAAAATAATTAAAAAAAGGGTCATTGTAATTTTGAGATGCATGGAAAGGGAAGGATCGATTCACTCATCATTTCCTTTTTATTATCATTAGTTGTTCCTTCACGATAATATAATTCACAATACTATTGCATATAAGCCCATGATACAATTACACAAACCCCATAATTACTTAGTGGGGTGTATGCCTTCTCTTGTTGTCCTAAATCACAATGAGAATTTTTACCAAGTGTTATTTCACTTGCATGTTAGTTGTAGGATTTATCCCAACTTCTAGTCAAAGGAAAAGTGTCACTACCAGCAAACACTTATGCACTAGCATGGAGCTATACACCATATTTAATGAAGTGTATGGATTGTCCAAAGGATGTACAATCCATAAGGTGACCAAGGAAATGAAAGAACAACCCAACAACGTATAAAAATGCAAAGGCACAAATAGAAATCCCCTAGGAAATGAGATACCAACCCAACAAGATATAGAAACACCCAGGCACTAATAAAAACATCATAGCAAATAATAGAAATGCCAATACAATACAAATTTACTCCATGCAATGCAAATTTTCCCAAGGAAATGATAGAAACATTAATGCAATGCATATTTTCCCAAGGAAATGATAGAAACCCCTAGGTAAGAGAGCGACTCACCTAAGCAAAGAGAAAATTTTCCAAGTAGTCAATAACTCTAAAAAAGACCATTTAGAAACTCTTTAAAAGATCGCAACAATCCATTAACCATGGCCATTAATCTCAATCCTCAAGAGTGCAGTGGAGGGTGGAAATAAGAAAGATGTTGGATTCTCCATTTTCTTGAGAGAATGAAACTCAAAGGATTGACACATACTAGTTTCTTATGGGGGATTCACACACCGTTAATATAAATCTAGACAACAATTAAGTGTAGAGCATTTTCCATTAAAAACAGATGAATATGAGAAACATATCAAACACATACAAGAGATATATTGTAACCAAATCCAATCAAACAATGAACACAATGACTTTAACCTGAAAAATAAAAATGGGAAAATAAACATTTAATGGTAGTTCAACTCTTCAATTCATTAATCTTTGGTTATAATGAAATGGACTCTTTGGAATTCTGCTCTCTTGGCTAGCAAGCATGCCAAAGACCTTTTGAAATGAAAGTTACAAGGAGAAATAGGAGAGTCTAGGGGGTAGTGGGAAGGGCAAATTACTAACCTATCAGTTCCCATTCCCCTCTCCAAATTTATTTTCTATTTAATTAATTAATGTACAATTTTTTTGTCTTATTCTATATTACAATTGCATTGTCATTCCATGGATTTCAAAGTTGACACATTACCAAATTACATTCGCTTAGCTATGTATTACATCATTCTTTAGTTCAAATCCATTTTCAGATTAGGGGGTGTCAGAAATACTTTAAGAGACTATCACATAGACATTTCCTTGACTTGAGTAAAGTGCAAGTTATATAAAATTAATGCACATGAGAGACTTTGACTCTGATGTACACATGGTGGGTTTAACACCATGGAGGAAATTAGATTATTGACTTGTTATCGTCATACCTCTCATATCCATAAGTCATATTCAAAAACTTGTTAGTGTCATACCTGTCATATAAATAATGCATAGTCAAAAACTTATTTTTTGTCATGCCTCTCATATCTATAAGCCACAGTCAAAACATTTTATGAATTGGCCATTTTCTATTTACACAAATAATGAAAAAGAAAATAATTTGTTTTCTTGAAATCTAACGAGAATAATTTTGGATTGATGGAGTTGCATATGTCAAATGTTAACATTGTATAATCTAGCTGCAATGGAGTATTTGAGGGTGTTGGACCCATTTCTACGATAAATCAACAATTTCATCAATCCAAAATGACAATTTTGGCGAATATTGCCTAGTCAAATTTCGGTACTAAAAAACGATAAAAGGAAAACGGATAGAATTTTTAAACTTCTTTGTATAAATAACACATGATTGATGATATAACTTCAATAAAAATTCATGTAAAACAATATTTTAGAAAGCGATGTTAAGACCAAAAATTTGTCCACGTTACATATGGCCTAGCCTCATCAAACCTATATGTCATTTACCACTTTTCATTTTCACCATGGAGACCTACATTTATCCAAAATACCTAAGTCAATCATGAAAGTCCTTTTTTAATTTTAATTTGACTCATTTAATCCAAAATTATGAGTCATATTTCCTAAAATGACATTTTGGATATTTCCTTCTTCGCAAAAAGGGATCTTGGCACTTACCCAAAAGCATGGATATGGATCCCAAAAATCATGAAGAGGTAAAATAAACTTCAAAAAATAAAAAGATAAAAATTGGAAACATCTCCAATTGATCCTTATCCCTCTATCCTACCTACGGTGCCTATAAATTGACCATGAACATCACTCATTAAGAGAAACTTTCCACTCATTTCCCATACTGTTACTCTGCCAAAATATCCCCTTGAGATCCAAAAATCCCTTGAGTATTCCCATTTCACCTTTGTTGGAGATCTGCACCTCGTGACGAGTGGCTGGAGAACACTGAGCTGTTTGGAGACCATGCTTACTCTTCTTTAGAAATCTACATGGGTCCCCATTACTGCTACTCTGAGGTAACCCTTGGTCAATGTATACCGTATTTATTTTAATGAAAAAGAAAATGATTCTTTGATTACTTCAATATGTGTGTCAAAGAATGCTTTCAATGTAAAGTTTATTTTTTTGCTTATATACTTTTAATTCTAGTCATGCATGCTTAGAGTATTTTTTATTTATGTTTATTAGTCATTAGATTTTTCCCTATTCAAATTGCTACTATGGTTTCCATAAAGCTTGATAGGTTCCTTTTGGCACATATTGGTTTGCAAAAACTAACAAAAAGTGAGTTAAATAAAAAGTAGAAAAGATGTTTACATCAAGAAGAATTGATTGGGGATCAACTTCAAGAGTATAAATAGTTTCTCGATTTTCAGACGGGAGACATATGCGAAAGGAGGGTTTTGGTATTCTTTCCTTACAGTTTCAAATTTGAACAGGTGACCACAAGTGGTGGATTTTCTAACGACAACAATGGAAAAAGGCATGGGGGGAGGTTTGGCCCTTTTCCCCTCGACCCAAAATGCTGGGTCCAAGACTGATTGCAATCGATATCAACAAAAATATATAAGAGGAAAGGGGTTGATTGTCCATATGTATCTAACATGTGGATGGACTTGGGTGTAAGGAATCTAGGTCAATGTATTCCAAGATCTACTTAGATCCCATCCATGCAAATCAAATCTGGTAATCTCTAAGAGCGAATTTAATATATGAAATATCTGTTAACATTTGAGTAAAAATAAAGAGATTTGAACTTTAAAACTTTTATCAATGAATCATTGAACACATGAATCTCTGAATCAATTGATCACACAAATAATTCATCCAAAATATAAGATATACCATGGGAAAAACCCTCACAATATTGAGGATAAAAAACCCAACAATTTTTTTGAGTATAATATATAGATCTGTAGAGAATGGTTTACACAATAGAATATTGCCCGATAAGAGAGAACACAGAGAAATAGAGAATTATAATCGTTTGTAATGAAATTTATAGGTTCCCATCACATTAATAACAATCCAAAAACCCATTGATAAAAACTATAGTGATTGGTTGCATGAATTTAGTGCACACATGCAGCCAAAATTGTGAATTACCTTCTTGGATAATTAATCAGGTACATTGGAAATGTCATCATGCATAACTAATGCGCCATTCCTTTCATATTTGACATTAAATGATGATTAAATCACATCCAAGTGAACTCAACATCTAACTAGATGTATGAACACTTAGTTAAAAGGGTGTCTTAAGTGTTATTATGCTTTAACTCGAGTGTCTTCATGCAATACACTTTATAACTGAAGTGTTGTGTTTTAGTTTAACTAAAGTATAAACACTTTAGTTAACTAGTCTATCTTTATTTAACACTTTTAACTATTATTAACTGATACATGATGATTGATTTACTTCGGAGTAATCACTATGACTTCTTTAATTAACTAAAGCACACATTGAAGCTTTAATTGAATTTTAATAACTCGAGTTCACTTAGTCATCCTTAGGAAATTCAAATTCTCTATTCATTATCTATTCTATTGCTTATCTCTTCATATTTACGTCATGGTATATATGTGTTAACGTCAATTATTAATCATATCATATTATACTCATAAGAATTGTCACATGCTATGATCATATTATATTAGTCTTGGACCATATAGTCATTGCTAAAGTAATTCACTCTAGAGGTAGACAATCTCTAAAGGAGACTTTATAGCAATTTGTGACCATGTTTATTAATACATCACATAACATCTATGCTTCAACATGAAAATAATTTCACCTCTATAATTGGAGGCCCATCTCTAGGGTACAAACTCTTTGGGTGACCGCATGAGAATCATGAATTGATGTTAATCACAAGTCCGACTTAATAGTAGTCACAAGTACTCATTCTTGATATTACTCACAAGAATTTACAACATCACTACCTCAATAATAAGAGGATACAGGACTTGATAGTACTCACAAGTTCGACTTGTATTACTCGCAAGTATGGAGACTGATTCCTGATGCTCTACATTTAACAAGATCATGCATTAATAGGAAAATTTGTGGGTGTTTGGTCATATGAGAAAGCCCTAATATGGTGGATAAATATGGCATGAAAACCCTCGGGGAACTATGATCTTCAATTGGGATCCAAGGATTTTTTCATAGTAATTTTTTTCAACCTTGAAGATTGAAACCAAATTTTCAATGGTAGATAATCTTATATTACTCTTGGACCATATAGACATTGCTAAAGTAATTCACTCTAGAGGTATATAATCTCTAAAGGCATTAGAGGAAATTTCAACTCAAAATGGGCCTTTTAACTTTTATTCAAATTCCATGTCATCATGTGTTAGCCAATGAAATTTATTTAAATTTGAAATACGGTATAGGTCTTAAACACTTTTTTAATATAAATTTGGGGATAGGTATCATAAAAAAAACTACTTTTTTTGTTTGTATTTTTGACATATTGCCCCGTGTTTTTACTCAAATTTCGATCGGGAGAGCTCGTTGGATGCGGAATTAAATTCCGCATCCAACGAGTACCCACTCAGCATACTTTTGACGGACCCCGCTACCCCAAAAACAAGAAATACTTGAAAAAACGGAATGATGATATCATCATTCCATTTTTTCAGGTATTTCTTGTTTTTGGGGTAGCGGGGTCCATCAAAAGTATGCCGAGTGGTTACTCGTTGGATGCGGAATTTAATTCCACATCCAACGAGCTCTCCCAATCGAAATTTGAGTAAAAACATGGGGAGATATGTCAAAAATACAAATAAAAAAGTAGTTTTTTTCTTTTCTTCCTCCAAAATTAATAAATATTATTTTATTATTTTATTATTTTAACTATTATTTTATTAATTCATTTTAGGAGGCCCATTTTGAGTTGAAATTTCCTCTAATGAGACTTAATAGCAATTTGTGACCATGGTTAGTAATACATCACATAACATCTATTCTTCAACATGAAAATAATTTCACCTCTATAATTGGAGGCCCATCTGTAGAGTACACACTCTTTGGGTATCCGCATGAGAATCATGAATTGATATTAATCACAAGTCCAACTTGATATTACTCACAAGTATTCAATTTTGATATTACTCACAAGGCTTTACAACATCACCACCTCAATAATACTAGGATATAGGACTTTATATTACTCCCAAGTTCGACTTGTATTACTCACGAGTATGGAGACTGATTCCTGATGCTATACATTTAACAAGATCATGCATTAATAGGAAAATTTGTGGGTGTTTGGTCATTTGAGAAAGCCCTAATATGGTGGATAAATATGACATGAAAACCCCCCGGGAACTATGATCTTAAATTGGGATCCAAGGAATTTTTCATAGTAATTTCTTTCAACCTTGAAGATTGAAACCAAATTTTCAAAGGGGGCCCTATTTTTTCTACTTTGCGGGTATTCTCCTCAAACCCTCGAAATAAAGACTTTGCCCGACAAAGAAGGTCTAATTATAGCCCCAATTTGGATTAGGTTATTCTCCCTATCTAGAGAATATTGGGAACCTCATATATTATAAGACTTAGAAAATACCCCAGGTTTGTTCATCAAGATCTCTGAACAACAAAAAACCCAGTGATACACTTCATATGCTAGAATCTACGTTTATATGGAAATCTCAAAGGAACTTTCAGAGGATGCAAATCTAACTTGGGATGATTAGGATTGTAAATAATCCTTATATTACGATCTATACCCTTTAGGTATAGTACATTCCATGAGTATGGACACCTTTTTAGATATTTCCCACAAAATGTGGTGCCTCCCCAACCAAAGAAACCCTTACCAAAGTATGAGGGTTTCACCAAGGTGGCCTCCTGGAAGTGCGCTGGACATAAACATGAAGCTCCTAATCTCCACAAAAAAACCCATTTATCCAACTATTTTGAAACCCTAAGTAAGCTACTGAATGATGTCCCATTTCAGGAGATGTGTGGGAAGGAGAACCCAACATGTAATGGAATATTCATTTCTAAACAAATGGGTTGTGGGGGATAGATTCTGGAAGGAAGTGACATAACATGACTCAAAAATGATTAAAGAGGAAGGAGAAGATATGGATATTGGAGAGTTAGAATTGGATGGAATCAAGAAGGCATGTGAGGACAAGGAAAAATTGTCTGTCTCCCAGCATCAAGACATACTTCTCCAGGAAGCCATTCTCAGGGCTATATCTACCCATCCTCTAGGGATCAACCCTCACTCCCTTATAGAAAATAAGAGAAATATTGAGGACTTTGAAAAAAACCCGGGATAAAATCTAATCGACAAAGGATAGCTGAAGATTATAACATGGAATATTAGGGGTTTGAAAAATCCCCCCAAAGTTTGAATTATAAAGAAGAATATACAACTAAAGGATCTAGTAATATTGTTCCTACAAGAAACTGAATGTTTTAAGGAACGACTCAAAGAAATAGGCATGAGATCCTGGAGAGGATGTGAGGTTGCACGGATTGATGCCATAGGTGCTACTAAATGCCTTGTCATCCTATGGAAACCCAAAAAGGTAAACCTTTGGAATTTCATGGCTAATCTAAGTTCCATATCAGTGAAGTTCCAGGTGGTAGGATTTATAATTAAAGGAATGCTTACAAATATCTATGCATACCACATTCATCAATTGAATAATGACTTCTGGGCATCACTGAAATCAATCAATAGATGGACTGATGGAAAGCATTGGATCAAGGGAAAATATTTTAACACCTCTCCACCCTTGTTGAAAAGAAAGGGGGCAGGAGAAGTATGGACATGGAAATCATAATGATTGGAGTGATCATAGGGGAGTTGAAACTAGTAGATATGGAAACTATGAACAACACCAACACATGGAACAAAAAAGGGAGGCAACCAACATGTCACTTCACATTTGGATAGGTTCCTAGTCTCAAAATCAATTAGAAACTTAGGGAGTGAGCTATCAGATATGGAGCTCCCTTCGATAGGGTCATATCGCTGACCCATTAGTCTATTCTAGAGTGGACTGGGGTTTCAATTCAAAAATACATTCTGCTTTGCATCGTTTTGTCTTAGTAATTTGAATTTTAAACCCAAAGTGCATCAATGGTGGGAAGTACTATACAACATGGATGGGTTGAGTATGTTCAACCTCTAGTGGAAAATCAAGGATCTCACAGAGAATATTAAGAGGTGGAGTAAAGAAGAATTTGGAAACATTTTTGAGGATAAGCGATTCAACAACATGAAATGAGGGACGAATATCCTTCTGATCTAAAGGAGAAAGAAACTAACACCATGGACCAACAAATGGAGAGGGAGTTTCAGGAAGAAATTCTATGGAAAAAAAAATACAAGGTGAATTGGATTAATGAAGGAGAAAGAAACAAAAATTTCTTCTATTGACCCACTATTCATAACTAACAACTGAACAAGATATTAATGTTTAAAAACAATCTAGGGATTGGGCGAAACCAAGGAGGAAAGTGGAGGAGTATTGGTTCACTATATTTAGGATTTAATGACTAATCCACACCTGAATAGGGAGAATGACATAGCCCAAATACCTCAACACACCCCAACTCTCATCATCGATGCCAAAAATGAGATGTTAATGAGACTTGTTACCCTTACAGAAGTGGAGGAGGCAATGAATCAAATGGAATATGGAGAATCTCATGGGTTGGATGGGTTTACCACTAATGTTTTCCATTTTTTTGGTAACTTAGTTAAGAATGAAGTACAAAGAATTATCAAATATTCTCAACAAACCAAGAGCATTCTAAAGACTTTAAATGCAACCACTTTGACCCTCATTCCTAATTCTGAAGGAGCAGACTCCCCAACTATGTTCAGACCCATATCCATTTGCAATGTTGTTTACAAGATCATCTTGAAGGTAATTAAAAATAGATTAAATACTATCCTGCCCTATCTTGTCTCACCTAAGCTTCCAATTTTGTTGAATTTAGGCAAATTATGGACGAAATAATATTGGTTCAGGAGGTCCTCCACTTGCTAAAAACTACTAAGATACTAGGAATGATGTTGAAACTAGATATTGCAAAGGATTATGATAATATCAACTAGAAATACATGAAGGTTAAGAGCCTTTCGTTTCAAGCCAAAATGGGTCCAATGGATTATGAGTATGACTTTGCAAACTTTCTTCTCCATAATTTTGAATGGTTCCCCATCAAGCATGTTCAACCCCACATGAGGTATAAGACAAGGAGACCCCTTATCTCATTTTTTCTTTGTTTTGATGGTGGAAGGTTTGGGATGCTAAATAAAAGTGATGCTAGAAAACCAAGAGATAAGGGGGTTGAATATTTACCACAATGCTATAAGCCAAATACACCATCAATTTGTTGATGACACTATCTTGATGGGAACCCCTCAGTTCAAGAATCTCGTGCCATCAAGAGAAGTCTCAATCTCTTTGCGGTGACATATAGGATGAAGGTGAATGAGAAAAAATCACAAATATTTTTCTTCAATACCATGAGGATCACCAGATTCAACATATACTGTATTATGAGCTTTCAAGAGAGATCCCTTCCATAAAAATAGTTAGGTGCTCCTCTGTTTGATTCTATTATCTGAAAGGGATATTGGATGGAAATGCTAGATAGGATGAAGAAGAAACTGGGGAGTTGGAAATTCTGCCCTATGAACCTAGACAACAGATTGGTGCTGGTTATATTGGTCCCGAAAGCCATGGAAATTTATCTATTTATGGCCATGAAATCCTCGAAAGTTATTCTAAAGGATATCAGGAACCTCCAATGGAAATTATTTTTGAGTGGTTTGAGCGATAGACAAAAATGAGCTCTACCCAAATAGGAGCAAGTTTTTATCCCAAAACTCCAAGGGGGATTAGTTCTAAGGGATTCGTAAAAAACTAATGAGGTTAGTGGAGCTAAAATATGGTGGATATGGGTTAATCACATTGATGAGCCATGGGAGTCACTATGGAACCATAAGTATGAATCAGGATGGGACACACAAGACCTAATCTACTTCTCATATTCCAATCCTAGATCTCACATATGGAAATCAACGTTGTAGGGGAGGGGCTTGAACCATGAGTACGGGAATTTTGGAATGGTGAAACGATGAACTTATAGGAGGATTCATGGCATAAATTGTCGAGGATTAGCGGTCTTTAAGGCTTCTCTAGAACCCAGGAATTATATGATGCTCATTCCAAATAAAAGCAAAAGACTTTTCGAAGGATGCCCAGGGAAACATGGAGTTTTGAGAATGGATACCATGGGAATGGTGGTAGCAAGCTTTCCATAAGGAGGATGATAATCAACTATGCAGGGCCCTTGAGGAGATATATATCAACATTCATCATGGATTGGATAAGATCCAGTGGGGATTCCACCTAAGGGAGTTTTTTCATTTAAGGAGGCATATGATAGATGGATGGGGAACTTCCTTCTCATTCTTGAAAAGGTCTAGAAAAAAGTATGGAAATATTAATTTTGGCCTAAAATAGAGGTCTTCCTATGGTTAACCATAAAACTGTGAATTTTAACTAGAGAAAATATCATGAAAAGATGGATGACAATCCCTTACCAATGTTTCCTTTGTGAAAATGTGATGTGCATCGACCACATGTTGGATTTTTGCCCCTTAACCTCTAATATATGGGATATAGGAGCGTATATATTTCATAGAACCAACATAATTCTAAGTAGTTCGAACCTCTCTATAATTGAATGGCTTGGAAAATATTTTCATAACCCCATAGTTAATAGGATTTGCTAATTGTTCCTAGGGTTTTCCATGGGAAATATGGTAGGAGTGGAACCAAAGAACATTCAAAGAAAAATACAACTTAGAGGATGGTGTATGGACTATTATTTAGAGTCGAGTGAAATAAACTATAATGATAACTCCTTGGAACGATAGTGATTGGAAATCCTACAGTGTTGAATCATACATTCTCGGTGCTTAGGGCTTTGTCGAACTTTCTCATACCAAAGATATTCCAAGCTCTATAAGGTGCAAGGAATCAATCCCAAATAACTAGAGTCCTTCCCTAGAAAGGAATTACAAGATGAAATTTGATGGAGCGTCCAAGGAAAACCTAGGCATGACTGGTTTTGGAGGCCTCTTCAGAGACCACAAGGGAGAAATTCTAAGAGTTTTTGTATGGTTCATAGGACATGATACCAATAGCGTTGCCGAACTCGAAGGATTAATCCATGGCCTGATCATAGACAAAAGACAAGGTTGGTATCCCTTAATCATTGAAGAGGACTCAAAATTAGTGCTAAAAATTGTGGAGCACATCCAAAATGGGAGAAAAAGTGACCATGTTTCATCTCATTGGAGACTTGAACATCGAATAGAAAGATTAATTGTCCTAATATTGGAGGTAAGAGATAGCTCCTTCAACCACAACAAACAAAAAGGAAATTGCATTGTGGACATCATAGCCAACAAGGGGTCCCAGGATAGAATTGCATTAATGGAAAGAAAGATGGATGAGTTGGCATACAGGATTGTTACATCCCAATCTGAGGCACAATGAATATTGGACATGACACCTCCAGTGGTTGGGAACAATCACAAAACATGAGGTTATGAGTCATGGGTAGGGTGGTAGGAACTCTAGGGCTTGGTCGACAGAATCATCCAGTAATCAAGGATTCTAGCTCCATTTAGATTCATGTGGGAAATAAATATGAGCCTTTTCATCGAGGTTGGAGGTACTATATTCATTTGAAATCTCATTATGGTAAGATGTGGGGAATTATGGAGAATCATGGGATTGTAAAAAGGAATGTCAGCTAGAGGAGGGCATAGAATATCATTTTTTGGCATGGAAATCCCCTATTTATACTCCTTAATGGTGGTGGAACCCAATGTCGGCAAGCCATATCTTCTTTCTCTCTGTATGAATCTTTGATCTTGGTGCACTAGGGGTGGGAGTGTTAGGGTATATTGCAACAGAAGGGTTCTGGTATAATGGAGAGAGAAGAGATGAGTCCTATAATTAGGGCCAAAGGAAAGAGACTCGAGGGGGGGCACTGTGTGACAAAATTTCATGATCGGGAGGTGAAGGAGGTTTGATATTTCTATTTGGGCCTTCCCCTCACTATCTAGACTGATCAAGAGAGCCTAGAAGGTATTTTATGGGCATAGATTGACGAGGATAAGCTAAAGAAGGAAGCATGAGTGCCATAAGACTAGGTCAATGACACTGGAAACACCGCAACTAGGTTGGCTCTCTACGATTGCACACTATCCTTATATTGGGTCATCAAGAAGATGATGGGGTAATTCATGTGGGAGAGGAAAAATAAAGAGGAAGGGGATGATGTGCCAATGCATAATTGGAAGGAGCACCATTCAGATTCTCAAACAATGTACATGAATACCAACACTATAGCGAACCGATTGCGAATTCACTTTCAAGAGACTTTTGGGATGTTGGGCATTGTCCCTGTTTCATGTCATTCAAATTTCCAATTTGAGTCTTCTACAATAATTGGTGGTGTATGACCATGCACTTGTTTGGATCTAAGTTTTTATCTTTCTGTTCTTACTCTAGTTATATAGTCTTATTCCAGGATTATAGTTATTTTATGTTCGTGGTGCATCCTATCAGTATAGTTGTGTTATGTCCCATTTGTTTTCAGTATGTTATAGGAGGTTAATTTGGGTTTCATGTATTTTGGGGTATCCTAGTGCCGTTATTGTAATTTCAGAGATAGAACTGGGAAGTTTTGAGTATGGGGAAATAACTCCCGCCCCTAGAAAACTTTGTAAGCAATGCTATGTAATATTCATTATGATAACATAATACCTTCTTACTTACAAAAGAAGAAGAAGAAGAAATGACCAATATTTTACCATAACTAAGTATCTAGAGCAGTAAATTATTTAGGATGATACGAAGAGTTGATAATATAATCACTATGGGATTTTCAATATATATTGAAGGGGATTTTTTTGTATAAAGCTTATTTTTAACTATTAAAAGAAGGAGAATATTTAGGGATATTGTACAAATAATTTATGTCATAGAGGGGTTAGTCCCCATTAAATATGAAAAATAAGTTTTAGGATTTAAGGCGAAATAACTTAATGATGAAGAGGTGGGTTTCACACTCTCCACATGCAGATTCAAATCCCTAATGGGACATTGGTCAATTGTGATAAAGCAAGGAGGGTAGGCACCCGCATTGAGTGCGACCCCCATCTTAGGTGTGTCTCCAAATTTCTTTACCCTTGCTAAATCATAAGTTTCTTGTTAGGCACTAGCTTATAGTTTATAGTGGCATCTAGTCAGATTTGAACCTACTCTACTAGTTATTGATTCCACTAAATCTAAAAACAAATAATAGCAAGTTTTAGGTTTGCTATAGAAATTGAAAAAGCAAAGTGGAAATCATAAAAACATAGATAATTAATTTTTTATAGATTTCTAATATCAATAAGTAATTGTCCTCATAAAAACATTAAAATAAAAATAATTATTCACATCAAAATTAAAACTTTATACATGAAGTGACAACAATAATTTTTCTATTTTTATTTTTTGTTAAACAAAAGTCAATGATGGCATGTCAAGGTTGCCACATGGCATTTTAGAAAATTTAATGTTAAATTTTTTAGTTTTCTTGTTTGTGTTTTAAAAATTGACAGGCCTAGATAACTCCAATGCTTGGGATTATTTTAAATGATAACGATCCTTATTGTAGCATCTCCGTCCATCATTTTGACTTTACGAGGGGGTAGTCATGGATTTCATGTTTCCAAAATTTGTCCCATGGGGATATTATTCAAATTCATAAATAATGTACGCCTTCCATGTGCAACATAAACTAAGAAACACATGGTAAATTACATGGGTGTAAAACATAGTGGAATTGAAACTTTATCCACACACATATCATACATAAACAAGTATACTACTCGGATAAGTAAGTATACTAATTGCAAATTCATACACATTAAAGAATACTTTCCTTTCAATTGGAGGCAATTCAAGCAACTAGCCATGTAAGAGTAATTTTCTACTCAACCATAGGTATTAGTTGCAGAAATCACCCCTAAGATGGGTTATGAGGCCACTAGGGTAAAGCAATTACATGAATCCCACTTAGCCATGTCAACTGAGGCACTTTCTTCCACCGCTACACAAAGCCCAAGGAACACATTTCCCTTCATTGCTCGACAATTACCTTAAGAAATCCAACCTTTATAGTTATTACCAGTGTGTGCAGAAATATTCTAACTTGTTGTATGCTATTGGAGAACCTCCTATAAATTAAATTAATGGATTCTTAAGCATCCTAAAGTAGAAAATAAACAATGGTTAAAATGTCCCTGTCTTTCCCAACTACTATGCTCACCTACAACCATCCTCTTCACTCTAATGTTTGTAATTTCGTCTTCACAATTCTAATTTGTAGTTAATTTCACTATCTGGTAATTGGCTATGGAGAGAGAAGCATGAAGGCTCTATGTAGTGTACAAAATTTGTTTAAAAAATGAGTGATATACTCTAAAGGATATTATATGATTATTGAAAAGAAAATTGTCATTACTTCTGACTATAGAAGGAAGGACTCTTATAATTCTCATATAAGTACATTCATCCCATGCTTCCATAATTACATGAGAAGAATTTTTCCACCAATCTTAGACATGCATTTAATGATAGGATTTAATAAGTCAAAAGGAATAAATTTGATCATTTCAAACACATGGACACAAATGGATGGGTTTTAATGATGACACTTTGCAAAAGAGGTTTTAATCTCTTATAGCCCCCCTTTCCTCTTCCCCTATAGTGGGATCATAGCCCCCCTTTCCTCTTCCCCTATAGTGGGATCATAGCCCCTTTAGTGCATTTTATACAACCATATTGGACCATTCATATAATTTTGCAACATACTATTTACATGGGTTTTGAGTCATCATGGCAAGCCAACCACATTCTAATCCTTTCAGTAGTAGGGCCTTGTCCTTGAGCTTCACACTAGGAATCAATACTATCATATTTTCATAATTTTACACAAGCTAATTTAATACATTCCAAGGGTAAAAATTGTGGGTATTACAGCCCCCCCTTGGAATAACACCATACTCCATGCTTCCTCAAAATTTGAACAAAAATGGATGTGCCTCTCTCATGGAATCCTCTAGCTACAATGTAGCCTCATCAAGACCAAAGTGCTTCCATTACACCTTTACATGTCTGATGGACCGACTCCAGAGAAATGTTACTTTCCTATTGAGGTTGCATAATGGATCTATTTGGAACTCTCTGTTGGGTTCCACTTGGATCACATCCCAATTAATCACATGGCTATGATCATGCACATATTTTTTTAACAAAGAGACATGAAAAGCATTATGAACTCTAGTGTTAGAAAGCAATGCAATTATATATGCAATTGTCCTATCCTCTTGATCACTTTAAATGGCCCACAATATCTTGGTGACAACTTGGAAATAGTTCCAAGCTTCAAAGAACTCTTCCTTGTCCTCACATAGAGGTAAACATGATCCCCAACATTAAATTCCTTGTGCACTCTATTTTTATTTGCATAATTTTTATTTCAATCTTGGGATGCCTTCAAATTTTTCTTAATATTTGGAACATATTGCTCCATTTCCTTAAGAATTTACGACCCAAACACAATTATATTCACTGGATTATCCCAACTCATAGGGGTCCTACACCTTCTGCCATACAAAGATTCAAATGGGCTCATCCTCAATGATGCTTGATGCCCGTTATTTTATGCAAACTCTACAAAGTGTAGATAATCTTCCCACATGGATGAATCATCCACCATATACATGTGATGCATGTATTCAATCACTTGATTTACTTTTTCTATTTTCACATCTATTTTTCGATGCTAGGAAGTACTGAAATTGAGTTGTGTACCCAAATATGCAAAATGGAATTTCCAAAAGTTAGATATAAACTTTGTATCTTGATTGGATACAATTGCCTCGGTTAACCCATGAGTTTTGAATATTTCTTTCATGAATATTCTAGCCATCTCGTTATCTTTATGAGTATATTTAATTGAAATAAAATGTATTGCCTTAGATAATTTATCCACCACAAACATTATGGAATCATGATTTCTTGAAGTAGTGGGTTATCTCATGATAAAACGATAGTGACCACTTCCCATTTCTATTTCAAAATTGGAAAAAGGATACAATAATCCTGTTAGGTGTTGATGATCAACATTTACTTGATAGCATTTCATACATCTAAAAATATACTCAACAATATCTTTCTTCATTCTTGACCAAAAATATTGCTTCCTTGTTGTAGCAATGTTTTTTCTAGTATTCTAGATGGCTATAATATTATATTTTATGTATTTTATCCATAACAATTCTTCTCAAATCTACATCATTAGGAATATACATTTTTTTATAGGTAAGAAGTTCATCTTCCTTCAAATGATAACCTTAATACCTATTTTCCAAATTATGTTGTTGTAATTTATCTTTTACTTGCACATAATGTTCATTTTCAACAAGGGAATTAACAATCTTTTGCCTTAAATTTGTTTGGTAGTTATTAATGTATGGCACATGCATTTTTCTGTTGAGTGTATCAAGCACTTTATTTTCCTTCACTTTTATGTGTTTTGATTTGAAAATCAAATTCACATAAAAATCCCAACCATCTAGCTTGCCTTGCATTTAATGTTGGTTGCTCAAACAAATATTTCATACCATAGTGGTCAATTCTAAGCTCGAATTTTCTTCCCATCAAATAATGCCTCCACATTTTTAAAGCATGCACTATGGAAACACAATCTAAATCAAGGGTAACATAATTAATTTCATGTTCTTTTAGTTTTCTTGACTCATAACATACCACATGGTTATCTTGCATAAGAACTCCTCCAATTCCTTGTTTACATGCATCAATACAAATCGCCAAATAATTTTCTAGATTTAGAACTTTCAGAAGTGGAGAACTAGTAAGAAGCTTCTTTAACATCTTGAAGATTTATTCACATCTTTGTGTCCACTCAAATTTTATCCCATTATTTTGCAAATAAGTAATGGGGTGTGCAAGCTTGGAGAATCCTTCAATAAAACTCTTGTAATAACCATGAAGACCCATAAAATACCTCACGTTTGTCACATTCTTTAGGGTGGGCCAATCCATAATGGCCTCAAATTTTTTTAGATCGACAAATATTCCTTCCTTCGAAATAATGTGACCCAAATAATGAATTTTCCTTTGGTAAAAATCACATTTGCTTAGTTTTGCATACAACTTATGCTCTATTAACACTTGAAAAACCATTCTTAAATGATATTCATGCTTCTCTTCATTCTTAGATAATTAAGAATGCCATCCAAGAAAACAAGCACAAACTTATCCAAGTACTTGCTGAAAACACTATTCACAAGACAGATGAATGTAGATGGTACATTAGTGAGACCGAATGCCATTGTTGGAAACTCATAATACATATACCTTGTTCTAAAGGTTTTTTTTTTGGATGTCATCTTCCTTGATTCTAACTTGATGGTAACCATACCTCAAATCAATCTTTGAAAATACCTTTGCCCCTCTCATTTGATCAAAGAGGTATTAGAATTTGAATTCCATTTAGATCTTCAAGTAGATAGTTCTAATAATGTTTGTAGCAAATGGAGAACGAAGATACAAATGGAACAAAACAAACCACACATGAAACATACAAGTATTGCTTAGGAATTTACAGTATCATTCACAATAATAAATTCGGTGTTACAATAGGTTACAAATAGGAAGAATTCGAATGCATTAGGGAGCAATTCGAATCTACCAAGTGCATCTGAATGTATCTAATTGAATCTCTAACTCATGGTCTCTCAATCAATATCGAATTCCAACAGATCAACTCCCTGATGTCCAAAAACTCAATCAATCAGTGAGAACTAGTTAAATCAGTGCAATTGAGTGTGGTAGGTGGGAAAAAGCGCTTATTCCCATGTATCCATGCATTAGCCATGCATTGCTAGTGCTAGCTAACTGATTGTGAACAAACTGAAGGTAATTGGGGGATAACTAAGACTAACTAGTTCCAACTCCACCTGACTGATGGAGGTTGGTGTCGGGACTCCCGGTTGCTCCTAAAATGTAGGGATTGGCTTAGGAGGCACCCAAACTGATGCATGCACATGCATTAAATGGAATTTAACCTCTAGTAGTGTTCCCCACACTCTAGTAACTCATATAGGTGGCCCCATTAGGCCAAGTGGACCCAATGGTACTAGTGGACCCAATTAATTAATTAAGGTTACTAAGTTAGGATAAATAATCTAATAGACTGTATGGTCAAGGGAGGATTAATAATCCTAACACCCCCATGAAGCCGAACTTGGACAACTGTGGGCCCTGGTAACATGACCATAGGTCACCCAAATACAATCTAAGAGACATGAATAAAAAATGATGCTTAATACAACCGAGGAAACATAGGAAAACCTCATGGGAACCCCCCCCCCCGCCCCCCTCAAAATAAGCAGGAAATAACCAACTACAAGCTATCTTTAGAAGAAAGAAGCTTCCTCCTTAGAAAAATAACTTGAGCAAAAACACTACTGCAACTTTGCAGCTCTATGCAGCAACATGGTCCATCAGTGGACTTCTCAATGTACTTCTGAACTGATGACTTTGTTTGTCTTTGGTGGATGGTGAAGGTAGAGAATGATCAAATTTCTATTTCTATGGGATATGTAGCTAATCATTCACCATCATCAAGTAGTACTGACCTAGAACATTGCTGCACCATTTTGTAGAGAGCAAATTTGTGAGAGATAGTGCACATGCTCATTCTGATACTGGGACCTTGTTCTTCTTCTATCTTCTGGAATTTCAACACCACTTCCAGCTGCATCAAGAAGCTTTTGAGCCCATCTGGGTTTAGGCTTCTGATTAGGAATGGGTAATGGATATGGATCTAGAATATCTTGAGATTCAGTCTCAATAACAAGATCATGTTGTATGTGATATTCTTCATATGAATCTGAAACCTGTAGCACATCATCATCATCATCATCAAAAAAAGGTGGAGAAATAGTTATACCTTCCTGTGCTGTTGGAGGAGTATCACGTAGCTGATCTTCTTCAAACTGGACACTTTTTTCAATGAATCATCTTCTAGTTGCAACCTCCATAATTTTGTAATATTTTTCATCTTCTGCATATCCCAACGGAATGCATTTGTTACTTTGGGCTTGGAAGGCCTTCCTCTTGTCAAGTGGTATTCTGGCCCAAGCTTTGGAACCAAAAACTCTCAGATGAAAGACATTGGGATTATACCCATGTAGTGCTTTGAATGGAGTGACCCCAACCACTGACTTGTGGGGCACCCTATCCTGCAAATACGAAGCACAATTTACTGCTTCAGCCCAAAGAGAAGGAGGTAGATGCTTGGCATGGAGAAGGCATGTTTCCATATCTTTCAGTGATCTGTTCTTCCTCTTAGCCACACCATTATGTTGTGGTGTGTATGGAACTGAGTGTTCCATTCGAATCCCCTCCGATTCATAGAAACTCCAGAAATATTTTTTGATGTATTCACCTCCTTTATCAGATCTTATTGACTTGATCTTCTTATTGAAACTTTTCTCAACCATAGCTTTAAAAACTTTAAAAGTCTCAAAAACTTCTAATTTTTGTTTCATGAAGTAGATCCAGCAGTACCTAGAACAATCATCAATAAGGGTGAGGAAATACCTGCAACCATTAATGGCGTTTGTGGGAATAGGTACAGCTACATCAGTGTGTATCAAATCAAGTGTAGAGATAGCTCTATGTGCCTTCCCAACATCATACTTATTTTCTGTATGCTTACCTACCAATCAACCAACACATACTCCATCGAAAGTTTGGATGGAGGGAAAACCTTCAACCATTTTATCATTGTGGAGCTGCTTCATATATTTGAAATTGAGATGGCCAAATATCTCATGCCAAATCTTGCTGGTGTTGTTAGCATGAGACAATAAATCTGTAGGAGGACAAACATGTAAGAAATGTGAAAACTCATAAGCTTTGGTAGAGTGAATTGCAATACCTTTCGTGACAAGTTTTCTAGTGGATTTTTTTGTAATCTCAACTGATTCTGACTCGAATGTAACTCTCTTGGGAGAGCCTGTATGAGTCATTTAGTAAACAAATAACAAGTTAGCAACAAGGGAGGGCACATATAAGACATTTTTTAACTCACCATGCTTTGCTCTGACTGAGCCCCTTCCTTCTGTTGGAATTTTGGAATCATATCCCATGTGAATGTTAGGTCCCTTTGATAGTGAAAGAGTAGAGAAGGATTCTTTGGAATCAACTATGTGGTTGGAGGCTCTAGAATCTATTATGTGTACTGAGGATGGAATGATAGTTGCTTTCAAAGCATGACACCTTTCAGCATCTTCTATATGTGGTTCTTCATCAAGATTATTTGCTTTTGGACAGGAAATGTTATGCTCCTTGAGCAGAGCAGACATTTCATCAAGTTCCTTCCTCATACAATGATCTTCAATATGGTACCCCTTTTCAAAATAGGGACATAACTTCTTTTCAAACTTCTTCTTTTGCTTAGAGCCAGAGGCTCCTTCGGAATTTTGCTAATTTGGTTTAGGCTTCGAATCAACTGATTTTGGCTCCTTCTTCTTTGATGTACCCTTTGCTTGCGCTTTGGAAGAGTCAAAAACTAGGAGAGCTTGATCTTTGAAGGTCTGGATGACTCCCATTCACATCAACTTGTCTTTCTGCTTGATTAAGGACTTGGAAAAAGAATCTAATGAAGGAACTTTCCAATCAGGAAAGATTTCCCACTTATAATGAAATATGGAAACAAATACAGAATACTCAAAGCCTAGTTTGCTGAGTATGGAAAGGACATTCTGTTCATCCTTCCACTCTATTCCGCACTGTCTGCATTGAAGTAATAGAGACTTGAATTTAGTAAATAATTGCTCAATAGTCTCAAAACTGATAGGATGTAAAGATACAAATTCATTCTCCAGAATGTGTCCCCGAAGCTCATCTTGTTTATTAAACAAGCTATCAAGCTTCTCCTAGGATTTTCTGGGAGTCCTCAAGGATTCTATGTGGAAGAGGAGATCTCTGGATATATAAGTACATAAGTAATCGAATGCTTCATCACAATGGTTCAGAAACTTGTTCTGTTCAACTGGTTGATGAGGTCCAGGCTCCCATCCATGGATGATCCTATGGTGGCCATGCTTGCGCAAGGCCAGGTTCATATCAATCCTGCAATCAATATAATTTAAGTTGTGAGGATCCGTGGTTCAAGAGTTTGAGAACTCATAATTGCTTCGGCTAAAAAGACTCCAAAGCTTCACACAAGCTACGTAACACCTATAATTTTCACTACAATAACACACTAAAGCATATGAACTATTAGAATCATGGATTTCCTCTCGACATGAACATTTTTTCAGGGTCCGTCATGCCCTCTCCACTGCTCTAAATAAATTCAGAGCTAGCAAATTTTCATAGGGGACTTCTGTGGAAACCCAACTGCTTCTGATTTTCAATGGAGAGAAACAACCATGAAACTTGCCTGAAAAGGCTTTGATACCATATTAGAATTTGAATGTCATTTAAATCTTCAAGTAGATAGTTCTAATAATTTTTGCAGCAAATGGACAATGAAGATACAAAATGAACAAAACAAACCACACAGGAAATGAGCAAGTATTGCTCAGGAATTTACAATATCATTCACAATAATAAATCCAGTGTTACAATAGTTTGCAAATAGGAATAATTTGAATGCATTAGGAGAAATTCGAATCTACCAAGTGGATTTGACTGTATCTAACTGAATCTCTAACTCATGGTTTCTCAATCAATATTGGAGTCCAACAAATCAACTCCCTGATGTCCAACAACTCAATCAATCATTGACATCTAGTTAACTCACTGCAACTGAGTGTGGTAGGTGGGAAAACGTGTTTATTCCCATGCAGCCATGCATTAGCCATGCATGTCTAGCGCTAGCAAACTGATTATGAAATAACTGAAGGTAACTGAGGGCTAACTAAGACTAACTAGTTCCAACTCCACCTAATTGATGGAGGTTGGTGCCGGGACTCCCAATTGCTCCTAAAATGTAGGGATTGGTCTATGAGGCGCCCAAATTTATGCATGCACATTCAGTAAGTGGCATTTAACCTCTAGCAGTGTTCCCCATACTCTAGTAACTGGTATAGGTGGCCCCATTAGGCCAAGTGGACCCAATTAATTAATTAAGGTTCTAAGTTTGATTAAATAAGATAATAGACAGTATGGTCAAGGGAGGATTAATAATCCTAACAAGAGGTCATCAATTTGAGGTAAATGGTACCTTTTTTTCACTATAACTTTATTTAGCTTCTCATAATTAGTGCACAATTTGAAGATTCCTTTCTTTTTCACAAATAACACGGGTCCTCCCCATGGAGACACACTTGGCCAAATGTATTTAAATTCTAACAACTCTTGCAATTTCATGTACTCATTCAATGAGGTGTCTTTGACATTGGTGCAACTCCTGACATAAGACCAATTATGAAGTTAATATCTCTCTTTGGAGGAAGTCTTGGCACTTCATCGGGTAACGCATCACTGAATTCTTGTAAGAATTGATAGTCCTCTAACTTGGGAACTTAAATTTTGTCACTATATAATACATGAGATGCATATAATTAAAAACCTTTTCTGAAACATTTCATCAGTTGCAAGGATCAAATCTATATAATAGAAGTCATCTTCGAAATAACCTTTACTATCCTTTTGTTTTATTTTTCATCAATGCATCTAAATATATTGTTGCAGCGATAAATTTTAACTTTATGTGCTTCCAACCAAATCATTCCAATGAGAACATCATAAAACCAATTGGAAAAATAGTCATATTTACCTGTGTGAAGATCCCATCCATCTCCAATGAAAATTTCTCCACCATTTATCTAACTTTTCTCTAGGTTCCAATGGTAGTTGCACCAACCATTATTTATTATGATTTATTTTCTCAAAAGAACAAATATCAACAATTCTAGGAGTAACATAATTGTGAGTAGATCCAAGCTCAATTGAAATCAAAATAGATTGCTTAACAATCTTACATAGACCTCAACTACAACTGATTACTTTTTCTTGGTGGTCCTCTAGTGCAACATAGAATCTAGGGACATTCCTTGCTACATCACCTATAGTTTTGGCCTCTTGGATGTTGTGAACATTTTCTGAGCAAGTGGTCCTCTACACATCCCCAACATCGGAAGGGATCCCTTGGCTTATCTCCCATAAGTTTTATTGGCTTAGACTCACCATGTGATGGCTTCCTTTAATAATTTTTGAAATGAAGTGACATGAATCCTTTCCTCTTTTGGTTAAACTTCTCCTTTTTCTTGTCTTTCCATGCCTTAGGGAATTCTAGCTTGATTTTGTTTTGATTGTAAAACACTTATCCTTTCTTATATTCTCATCCAGAGTTTGAGGTTCATCAAAATCAAAATTTTCCTTATAGGACTAAGGTAGTCTACTTAAAAAATGTTAAATTTTCACCTTATAATCTCTGGTATAATTAAAATACCTCAACAACTCGAAGAATTTATCTGCATACTCATCCATTGTCATTTTCCCTGACTTTAACTCTTAGAACTCTTTTATTTTATTACCATAGTACCTATCAAAGAGATAATTTTACTAGAAGTAATTCTTGAATCACTTCCAAACAATATTTATTTCATTGATCCTTTTGAATTGCATAAGGTAATCCCACTATATTTATTCTCTACCATTCAAATAAAAGATGACCATCCTTAACTTTATGTTTCCAGAGCAGTCATGGACTTGAAAACACTTCATCATCCCAAGAAACCAAGACTCAAATTCTTGTCTAAATTTCACTTCATCATAAAACATAGGGGTTTTCATGTGAACTTTCCCTAAAATAAATCTTTCTTTTATTCTTGCAAGGTCAAGAAATTGAATTTCTAGTGGAGTCCTTACAGGCACATGACTCACTAGTATAATTTTTTGGAGTATATGTTCTATATTTATAAATTCTTCTTGAGCTATGGGACCTCTTGTGATAATGTCTCCTTGGGCATCTCCCACTCTTATCATCATTATTTATTTTTTCCCATGAAAAATTCTCCTCTAAATGTTTGTTAAGATGTTGTTCCTTGAGATGATCTTGTCTAGGGAACTATGACAAGGCATCTATATCTCAAATTTATATTTTGCATGAAACTTTAAATAAAGCTTTACTAGACAAAATCTCAAGAAACTAGGAAAGTATTTTCACTCTAACTTATGACCCTTAAGGAACCATTTTCAATGTATCAAACAATTTGTAAATGTGGTATGATATAAGATAATAATATAGAGACGACATAGTTCATACAAGATTTATTATTTTTAAATAAATCTTGTTATGTTGTCAAGAATGCAACATATTGACATAAAGAATTCAATAACAACACAAAATGTATCTGGAATGAGTTACATTGATAACATTGGAAATCTTTACTTCCTAATTGCATAAAAGAAAAAATAAGCACTTTACATGACTGCTCAATGATAAATCAGTAATATTATGGTTCTTACATGTATAAATAGGTCATGAATACACTTCAAGCGTGATACATGAAATTTGTAAACTCCATTAAATCACCAAAGACATTCACAAGAGTGGATGCACTATCAAATTGTTGTCTTCAAACTTTATTGAAACTACTCAATCAAAACTTTAGATACATAGAATGAAAAAAATTGTGAATAAAAAATATAAATAGAAAAACATAAGATTTATTTATAGATTAATACACTTGAAAAGCTGAATCTCTAATGGATTGATAGACTAAAACTCATTTTTGTTTTCAAATCTCTCTTGAGATGCTCATCTTTGATCTTCTCCCCTGAGGGACAATCACGCTCACCTACAAAAAAAATTTGATTTGTTGATATCGAATTAATTCCTTCTTTCATATTTTACTTTCTTAATACCTGTAATAATTGCTTGTCCTGATCAGTAAGGGAGTGGTACTAAAATTAGATATGGATCCTTTGATGAACATTTGAAATAAATGAATATTATTGGAGGCTACTTGTACTTGTTCCTATCTTCTCGTGCTCACTTGGGTTGATAATGAGGAACCCTATGAAAGATGGAGTTGGTATTTGCTTGAGAAATTGACATTGTTTCTCCATTCCTGAACCACTGGATAGGTAAAATTTTCCATTTTCCTAGTTTCCATATACAACTAAGTGCATTGATCATAAGTAGGAATATGAATATTTAATAACGTATTCTGTGTTTCTGATAAATGCTCAAAGTTCATTGATAGCTTATCAACAATAGTCTTCCCCTTTAATGACCCTTTGTAGAAGGAGCAAGTCGACATAAGTCGACTTGAACAAAAGACCGACTTAGTCGATCAACCGACTAAGTCGATGGACCGACCAAGTCGGTCGGCCGACTAAACTAGTTAATTAAGTCGGCTAACTAACAGTCGTGTCGGTTCACCGAACCGACAGGTAGTTATTTTTGTAACTGTTTGTAACTTGTATATATTAGGCTGTTGAGCCACACAAGAACTAAGTTCAGTTCTGTGCTTTGTATGAACTCATTATAATAAGATATTCTGTTCTATCCTATCTGTTCTTGTCTCTTGTCTCTATTTATATTTATATGTTTTAGTATGTATTATTGGTAACCTTATGTGATCTGTGAGATTACAACATTGGTTCCGTTGCCGGTAGTACATGTCTAGAATATATGCTCACATATGATACCAGAGCAGGAGATCAAGGACTGGTGGGAGCATAAAATTGCCAATTATTTACAAAATTACGCACGTAGGAACAGACTATCAGTCGCAGAAGCCAAAGCCATATTTTTCACCGAGACTCACGAAAAGTTTGTTGAATCCATGCCAAAATTACTGAAGCAACTTCTGGATGAGAAGGACCGACGCAACTAAGGAAGAACAGTTGCTCGAGAAGCTTATTCGAGGGGGTAGAACAAATCTGTCGGAGTGGTGTGAAAAGATTGCCGACGACTTCTGTGAGGAGCAAGCAATCGAAGACCGAACGTCCGTGGAAACTATAAAAGCTAAATTCTACACAGATTTCACCGACCAATTTTTGTGCTCCTTACCGACCCTGCTATTCAAGTTCCTAATAGAGAAAGGAGCAGGCCACATCGTCGAACCTCGACCACCGTTGCGCGAACCTCCATCAAACTCTAGAAGAAATCAACGAAGACGACCTGTGTACACAAAGTGACAGTGACAGTGGACCATCGAGAATACAAATCCACAACAACCCACTGTACGGTGACAAAGAAACAACCACCGACGGAACCACAAGTTCTGTTGACCAAAACTCTGCAGGTTCGACCATATCATCAACCCCACCACTTTCACCACCACCCACACCTCCCACCCCGCCCACTTCTGAGAGTAGCGATAGTGATTCAAGCATGGGTCACGGTACTGCTCACATTCCTCTCTACGAGGGGGATGAAGACCCCATACGACATTTGTTCGTCTGCGAGTCGACCTGGGAAGCAAACCAGGTCACAGATGAAGAACGACAGATGGCACAGTTCGCAGGAGCCCTACGCAAAAGAGCCTTGACATGGTTCATGACATTCACTGAAAGGACCCCTAAGGCGACCAAAGTAGAGATAAAGGCGCAGTTCCTGTCCTTTTTCAAAACCCTAGATGCCAAGCACCTGGTAGCCAAAAAGCTGAAAACAACACAACAGAAGCCAGGAGAAACTGTCCGCAACTATGACAAACGCTGGAAGGATCTATTGATCCATTTAGACTATGTTATTGATGAGCAATTACTAATTCAATGGTTCCTTGCAGGTCTATCACAAAAAGTTCGCCGACATATCAGTCTGGAAACTTTCAAGACATATGAAGATGCGCTGACTAAAGCTCTGCAGGTTGATATGGACGAAGATATCCCTGCCTATCCTACAGATCACCGCTTGGAAGAACAGTTAGAAAATGTCCAGAAGTCTTTAAAAGAGTTGACCCTCAAGAATCAAGAAGTATGGTGTAGCAACCGTTCAACAGCCGGTCATTCAAAAGATACTTGTCGACAGCAGTACAGCCGACAAGATGTCCGTTTTGTGCAGACTAAAGCATTTTGTGACATATGCCAGGAACGTCGAGACCATTCTACAGCCGACTGTCCATACAACATGAAGAATGGAAAGGATTCCTGGTGTGCTATCTGTGAGACTACAAACCACAACACGGCCGACTGTCAGCTCAACCTGAAAAACAGACAGAACTACCAGGCCGTCTACCAGATGAATGCAGTAGCACAGACCAATGAGAAAGGCAATACCAACAACCAGAATGGGCAACAAGCTAACGGCCGACGATATGAACGTCGGTATGACAATCGACGACAAGGGTTTGGAGGAAGAGGTCGATTCGTTGGGAATCGAGACATACGAACTCGTCGACCTAGCCAGTGCTTCATTTGCTACAAGGAGGGGCACCGATGCGCAGACTGTCCGTACAAGGACAGAACTGACCTAAAATTCTGTACACATTGTGGGGTAGGCGATCACTCTTTGGAGGATTGTCCTACTATGTTGGAAAAAATAAATATGAAAAAGAATGTTAATGTCTTGTCCTATGTACAAAATCATGATGTATTAAATACTAAAAATCTGCATATTGTCACTCATCAAGGCACAAAAACAGGCCCTGATCATCCACAAATTAGCAAGATAAAAGAGACAAATAATTATCCAGACCCTATACAGCAAAAACACACCTATCAAGAGGCATCTCACATATTTCAAAACATTGCATAGCAAGAAGACATTACTAACAGTCGACTTAGCACGACACACCAGTTAACCCAACTCATTCAATCAGATGAATCCATCGGCCACTTCATTGATTTATTGCATCAAATCAAAAGTACTAGCCCTGAAAAACAAACTAAGAACATATGCAACCTTAATCAAAAAGACAAAAACGATGTCGACCCTCTAGTCGACCTGGAAATCGAAGGTTTCCATGTCCGACAAGTGGTGCTCGATTTCGGGTCTCAGGTAAATATCATGACCCGGGATACATGGGAAAAGATGGGAAGACCTCGACTCTATGAGTCAGGCATTTATCTAAAACTAGCCGACCAGGGCCTTATTGAACCCATTGGGGTTTGGAAAAATGTAGACACGACCATTAAAGGAATATCAACCAAGGTTGATTTCGAAATCATTGACCCAAAGGAAGGATCCAGTTCCTTTCCAGCCCTTGTAGGTCGACCTTGGGGTCGAAAGATGAAAGCCTCTATCTCTTTAGACAAAGAACGTATTAAGCTCAAAGGAAATGGCCAAAAGGTCATAGTACCTATTCATCCATCCCAAGGACAACCTTGGACTGATTCGATTGATGAGGAAGTCGATGTCCAACAACTTTATCAGATCCAAAACAATACCGACTATACAGAACCAAACGCCCAAGGGGAGCTTTACTTAGGTAACCCCGACTCAGTTGGGTATAATTCAGACGCTGAACTATATGACTGGGAGATAGAAAATTATGAAACACAAGCAAGAGGGTGCTGGACTATTCAAGCAGTACATAAACCCACCCGACAGTGCTTCATTATCTCAATAATACCCAAAATCTTTGAAAAGAAACTCAGAGAACGCCCTACCTTACAACCCATGAACTTAAACAACACTCAACTACCTTGGTATAAGGAGAGGGAATCCCCAGTCATGCATGTCGAACAGGTTTCTAAAAATATTGGAGAACATGGTCGACTGCAAAGCTTAGTAGAAACATTAACAGGTCAAGCAGCCAGATGGTGGGATACCCATCAGACAAAGCTACAGACCTGGACTACAGCTGCAACCTTCTTTGTCGAACGGTTTGGAGGGAGAAAGTTAACACAGGAAGCCCAAATCCCTATATTCACCCAAGGCCAAAACCCAGAAGACCACATTAGGACTTGTGAAAAAGAGTGGAGAAGGCTTGGACATAAGGACGAACGAGCATGGCCACACTTGTTCCCCTCAACCCTAGACGACTTACCCAGTAAGTGGTATAAGATGGAAGAAGCTAAGGGAGAAACCTTCTTCTGGCATGAACTAAGGGAAAATTTCATTAAAGCCTTCAAATTTGAACCTCAAAATGAACAATTAGCCGAGCTAGCAGCTCAACTTAAACATTTCCTCCAACCGACTGAAACATTACTCTGTCAAAACACTAGACAACTCCAGAACTGTAATAGCATCCACACCGAACCAAAAGTCGAGTCGACACGCTTGCAATTAGAGAATGAACAAACCGAAGGCAAGAGCTTCAGATGGAAATCCGACCATGCTGAAACTACAAAACCTATCTATTCAATTCTAAGGGTAGCGACCGACGACAAACCAGACCTCGACAGGATGACTGCAGCCGACTTCCCTGCGACATTCTCACAATTCACAGAAGGGAGTCAACCGATCAATGAAGCAAAAGCACCGGAGTGGTTAGATGCAAAGGTGAAAACTAAGGAGGTCGACATTTCAAATGACGACCGTCCAAAAATTGCTAAGATTGGTGATTACTGGAGTGAACAACAGACAGCTGAAATCGTGACCTTACTTAAAGAATTTCAGAATGTATTTGCCAGAGACTACAAAGACTTAAAAGGATTAGTACAGGAAATGGGAGAGATGAAAATAGATACGAAACCTGATGTCCGACCTATTAAGAAACGACCTTATAAATTAGCTCATAAGTATAAGGAGATAGTTAAGAAGGAAATAGACGACATGTTAGCAGCAGGGATCATCTACCCTATAGACCAGTCGGAATGGGAAAGTCCCATGGTAGTACAGCCTAAGAAACATGACCCGACCAGGTTAAGAATCTGTGTCGACTTTAGGGAACTTAACAAAGTCACACTAACAGATCCATTCCCCACACCTTATGCTGATGAAATCTTGAATGAAGTAGCAGGACACGAATGCTATTCATTTACAGATGGATTTTCAGGATATAACCAAGTACCTATCGCAAAGGAAGATTAGAAGAAAACAACATTTGTCTGTGAATTTGGATCTTTTGCTTACAGGGTTATGCCTTTTGGACTAAAGAATGCACCTGCAGTATTTTCCAGAATTGTTGTAAAAACTTTCCAGGAATACATTTATAAAACCATGGCAATCTACTTCGATGACTGGACTATATATTCAACTTTAAAGGATCACTGCACATGGCTCCGACTTATGCTGGAGAGATGTTGACAGATCCAACTCTCCTTGAACATTAAGAAATGTATCTTTATGACCCCCATAGGAATACTCCTAGGACATGTTGTTTGCAAAGATGGTATTAAGGTTGATTTTGCCAAGATTAAAATCATCCTTGACCTGAAGCCCCCAATAAACCCTAAACAAGTTCGGGTGTTACTGGGACATACAGGGTATTATAGGAAGTTTATCAGACATTATTCAGACATGACCTACCCCCTAGAAGAACTACTAAAGGACGATATAGAGTTTAAGTGGACAGAGGAATGCCAAATATCCTTCGACAAACTGAAGAGAAAACTGGTTGAAGCCCCCATCCTTAAATTTCCAAATTGGTCGACCAAATTTCATGTGCATATTGATGCATCAGGGATAGCTATTGGCGCAATCCTGACCCAACCAAGAGACGATGGGATGGATTACCCTATATTTTACAGCAGTCGAAAGCTAAACAAGGCTGAAAAGAACTACTCGACCACTGAGAGGGAAGCCCTAGGTATGGTCTTTGCCCTTCAAAAGTATCGACATTACCTGTTAGCCAACCCCTTCATATTTTACACCGACCGTCAAGCATTGAAGTATCTTGTTAATAAACCCCTTCACCATGGAAGAATTTTTCGATGGCTACTTCTTTTTCAAGAGTTTGAGTTTGAAGTAGTGGTCCGACTAGGAAAGCTCAATGTCGGGCCCGACCACCTATCCCGTATCGACAAAGGAGAGGAACCGACCGGAGTCGACAACGACTTGCCGGATGCACATCTATTTCATATAGAAGCAGTACCACAAGAACTGGAAGAGATTGCACAGTTCTTAGAGACAGGTCAAGCACCAGCAGGTCTGAACACTAAGAAAAAGAAAATCCTAGCTATGAAGGCTGCCCCATACAGCCTCATCAATGGATTTCTATACAAAATGGGGTTAGATGATGTTCTTAGAAGATGTGTACTCGACCATGAATGAGAGCAAATCATGCACGAAGCACACTATGGACCTGCAGGAGGACATTTTCAAGCAGACACAACTGCCAAGAAAATCCAACAGTCTGGATTATGGTGGCCGACACTCCACAGAGACTGCAAAACCTTTGTAAGTCGATGTGACAAATGCCAATGACTTGGTCGACCATTGCCGAGCACAGAAATGCCCCTGATCTCTGTAAACCCTAGTCTGACATTTGAAATTTGGGCTATAGACTTCGTAGGACCATTCCCTGTACCAGCCAGACGATCAGGAGCAAGATATATCATCACTGCAGTGGAGTATGTTACTAAATGGGAAGAAGTTGAACCTGTCGAGACATGTTCAAGTGAGGTAGCTGCAAAGTTCATCTATGAAAACATCATTACTCGATTTGGATGCCCCCTCACTTTGATCAGCGACCAAGGATCACACTTCATTAACAAAACCATCAAAAACTTGACCGACCAGTTTCACATCGACCACCGTCGAAGTACAGCATACCATCCTCAGTCGAATGGTGCGATTGAAGCCTTTAACAAAACATTGACAAAAGGATTAACTAAAATCTGCAATACCGACAAAGATGATTGGGATGAGAAAATCCCTGCAGTCTTATGGGCCTACAGGACTGCGTATAAACGGTCGACCGAACAAACCCCCTTTCGACTTGTATATGGACAAGAAGCAGTCGTACCCCTACACTTCCGACAGCAGGCACCTATTGTAGCTCAACTACTACATGTCGACGTCGAGCATGCAAGAAAGGATCGACTATTCCAACTCAGTAAGCTGGAAGAACATAGAGTTATGGCCATTCAACATCAGGAAATTCAAAAACAACAACAGAAAGCATGGCACGACCGTAACATCAGGAACAAGAACTTGTCGGTCGGTGACCTTGCTTTTCTCTATAACAGTCGAGTAAAAGGAAAACCAAAGAAACTGCACACAGAATGGATGGGACCCTATGTTGTCGAAGAAATACACCCCAATGGTTCAGTCCGACTAAAAACATTGTAGGGCCTAGTATTTCGGAAGCTTGTCAATGGAGCCCGACTTAAACGGTACAAAAACTAAAAAAAAAAAAAAAAATAAATCAAATAACGACCGTAATTGTCACCCAAAATCTATAAAAAGTTTGAAAAATTCTAAAAAAACAAAACAATACCCTCAAAAGCAACCACCATGACAGCAACTCACCCCTTTGACAACCGACACCATTTTCATCGACCATCTTCATCGACCAATCATGCCGACCATTTCCACCACCGACACCGACCGTCGACCTCGAGAGTCCCATCACACATTAATGGCCTCGAGCGCCGAACCAGATCCCCCAAATCACACTCGAGTATTACAGTTGGACTGTCAAGTCCGCCATTAATACAACCCGTTTGACACTCAACCATGGCCACGCCTATAAATAATGGACCGTCGAAGGTTCATTCACCACACCCCTTACACACAGAGCACTCCCATCCTTCGTCGACCAGCACCCACAAACCCTGTTCAAATTTCGACCAGTCCGACATCATGGCACCCAAGCTTACCCACGCTGCGGCTAAGGAAAAAGAGTTGCAGGTAGAAGACACACCCCTACTCCAAAGACTGAAGCTTATCCAAAATGCCAAAGTCCAGGAGGGTCCATTTCAGAAATTATGGACAGAGATCCAAGAATGGGCCTATGTCGATAATAAGATGACACAGGCCGCTGAGAAAATCAGGAACAACACCATTTTTCAGTACCCGAACGCACCACTGATGGCAAGCTTCGGTGGGACGAAGGAGGTCGCGGTCAAATTCATCATCAGTCGTTATCATAACGGTCGGTTTTACTTCGACCAGCCCATAGACATCACTGGGGAGGTTATCTCCAAGCTTACGGGTCTGTTGAACCAAGGCAGTCCTGTCCCTATCGGGATAAAAGAAGGGCTTGTCCAAGAACTGACAGGTACACCAACTGGGAAAAACTCGAAGGGACTGATGATAAGCCAGATTGCGACAAGGATGCCACAAATTGTGGCTAAAATCATCGTAGTCACCCTTACCTTGGCCGGCCAAAGCAGCGACCTGAAACTGGAGATGCTGGAGGCTGTCGACACAATCGCGACACACGGTCGAGTCTACCGCTGGGCAGACTATCTCGCCGATCTAGTCAAAACCATCTGCGAACGCTGCCAGGAGACGGGAGGTATTATCAAATTCCCCTCCCTTATTATTTGGATTGTTATGTACCATATCTGTCCGGAAGGCAGTCCAATCTTCCGGGAGTCGACCAGGTTTCACATGCACCGGTTTAAACCTTTCTCCCAAAAAGGAACCCTGTACGAGCTTGCAGAGGGCAAAGTGTTCTTAGACACTTGGTTTCAACAGTTAAAAGTTCAGACGACAAGGTGGAGGGTGCCCCAGAACATCCGACAAAACCTCCTTGCTGAATCCCACATATAGTTAGCACTCGACCATACCTCAATATGGTACATGTGCGGCCAGGACCCCAACGCCTAGGACCTCGACTACTACCCGACGGTCGATCAGATCTTCCGAGAACTGACCCGACAAGCAAAAACAAAGATACCAGTTTCGGAGGCTGCAAAACAGGTCGAATTCTCTATCGTTGAACCGCTTACAGACCAGGAGAAGGAGGAGGACTATGAACTGAATCTGTATATCAGCACATTTGTGTCGGAGGATACCCCGACTATGCCCACTAGTCGGGTACACTTAACAGTAAAACCTCCGACTGCCAAGGTAGTCGACCCCCAACCAATAGAAAAACAACCAGCAATTCAACCAACAGCACAAACATAGCCAACAGTGCCACAGACAACTCCACCGGCACCAACACCGGCACCAGCACTGGCACCAGCTCCGGCTCCAGCAACAGTCGACCCAGCTCAAATACCGACAGGTGAAGTCGACGAAGCCGACCCTGAGTATGCCTTGTCAGGAAGCATCATTAAGAAGCTGGCCAAGGAGATAGCTGTCACCAGGAGAAATCTTAAAAAACAAAAACTACAACAAGGCAAGGGTAAGCGCAAGCTTATTCTTGCTGACTCAACTGACGACGAGGAGGAACTTGCAGCCACGGCCGTCGACGTGGTCGAAGATGCTCGTGCTAATAAAGTATCTGTTGAAACCCAGTTTCAACGGTTTTTGGAAGCAGGAGCTCCGGAGGGTCGGCCCAAGAAAGCCAAAACACAGTCGACACCTGAAAATGTAGTCGACCTTGTGTCGACTCCACCACCTCCATCTCCGACGCCCGTAGTCGAAGAACAGGCACTAGCAGAACAGCTGCTGTATGAGCAAGAAATCCCGGAGGCACTTAGAGCAAGGGTCAGCCAGGACCCTGAGCTTAAAGCCTTCTTTCAAACGCTGCCCCAACTGTTCCAGTCGGCACAGACAATCAAAACCACAACTCCTCTCAAAGCAAGTAAGAAGGTCTATGCCCATGAAACAACGACCTTTACAAGGGTCCATGACGACAGTGAGATAATTGGACATGTACAGACTATCACCGACTACGACCCCCCAACTACACCGTCGGAACAAGACCTCTCTTCCGACCAAAGCTCACAGCACACTCCCACAGCCCTTGGGTCGCCTGTGCATACCCCCACTTCATCACCACCAGCATTATCAAACCCCCCATCTCCACCTCCACCATCATCACCACCACCTCCACCACCCCCGGATTCACAACCAAAACCTTCTCAAGCACCATCATCTTCACAGCCGGAAGTGAACAGACCACCTCCTCAAACAGAAAAACCCTCGACCTCTATTCCACCCACCACAGAACCGACCTCCACTACTGCAGGTACTCAGGAGCAAGAAGCAGACAAGCAAAAGAAAACGACAGACCAGCATAGACCATCCAGGCTGCGGATAAGTCTAAAAGATGTGAGTTCGTTGACCGACACAGAGGTCGGCCAACTACTTAAAACTTTGGCCAAAGATTCAAAGAAGAGGACGACTTCCAAACAAAAAGAACTCAAGGACAAGGAGGCAGAACAGGTCGAGTTTCTCGGTAAATGTAGGTCTCTTGCACAAACTGTCATCCCAGGCCCTGTCGAAGTCACTACAGATCGACCTTTGGAAAGGGCATATCATCTTTTTGAAGGGTTGGTGTCGACCATCCAGACACATCTCCAAGAGACTAAGGCAGAACAAAACTAAGAAACTGCCCGACTACTCCTGACCCAGCACACTGCATTCTCAGAGGCTTACAAACTCCTACAGGATCATATGGAGGAATCCATTGTTATTGAGGAAGTACTCAGAGATTGGCCTACTCATTACGGGCAGGTCTATACTCAGACCAGGCAGACACGACAAGGCATTCAGGCCTTGGAGGGCCGGAAGTCGACCAAGTCAGAAATGAGGTAGACAATTGAAAAGCAAATAGTGATGGAAAACAGCAAGCTGCAGAAGCTAGAACGAGAGGCTCATCAGTGGGTTCAGCAAGCCCTTCCAAACTTGGAGAAGGTCGACAACATCTGTCCGCAGATGAAACGACTCCTCGATGCTGTAGAAGAACAAAACCAACTGATGGGTCCCAATATGGAGAACATTGCAGAAATGACCATGGCAGAAAATATGTCGGTACTATCAAGCCTGACTACTCTGACGATCGACATCCAGAAAGCCTTGCATACATGGACAGATTTCCAGCATCAGCTTGCCATCATAGCACCATCCATAGGCGAAGTATGCGTGCAGAAGAGACCGACTATTCGTCTGCACAGTCCACAGCAGTAGCAGTTGCAGGGTTTGACAAACACTACATTTTTGTACCTCCCTGTTTCTTCAGGACGAAGAAACGTTTTGTTCGTGGGGGAGATGTAGAAGGAGCAAGTCGACATAAGTCGACTTGAACAAAAGACTGACTTAGTCGATCAGCCGACTAAGTTGATGGACCGACCAAGTTGGTCGGCCGACTAAACTAGTTAATTAAGTCGGCTAACTAACAGTCGTGTCGGTTCACCGAACCGACAGGTAGTTATTTTTGTAACTGTTTGTAACTTGTATATATTAGGATGTTGAGCCACACAAGAACTAAGTTCAGTTCTGTGCTTTGTATGAACTCATTATAATAAGATATTCTGTTCTATCCTATCTATTCTTGTCTCTTGTCTCTGTTTATATTTATATGTTTTAGTATGTATTATTGGTAACCTTATGTGATCTGTGAGATTACAACACCCTTACATATCCTGGAACTTCCTTTAGAGCTATAATGCATTATAGAATTCTTGAGAGAGTAAATTCCCATTTTCATCCCGAAATGGTGGTCGCCCAAATTGAATTAAAAATTTAAATCTATTTCTAAACATCCTTCCATTCTTAAAGACAACATTACGCAATGTTTGAGCACTATGGAACAATTTCTTTTTGGTAAGCACCTTTATGGCATCCATTATTAATGAAATTCTATCACATAACCCCTAAACTCTTCAATTCATCCACAGATTTTGAGTTTAAAAAGTTGATAACATCATCTATAATTTAAGGCTTGCCATCCAATTCAATCCAAATCTGATTTATGCTTTGTTGAACTTGGGAAGCTAATTTTTCTTCATACCATAACATGGTAAAATTCTTATGATTCCACGCTTGAGATATTATTATACTCACCTAATCCCAAAGAATATGCTTGGATCTAATTAAATAATTCTTCCCAACCAATTTGTTGTTATCTTGGTTTAGCTCCTTTAGCAACTAAGCCCAATATTTTTGAGCTTCACCAATAAGAGATTCTCCATATTTGACCCGACCCTGTATAATAGTGATCTATTCATCTTGTGTTGAAATAATCCTCTTTAGTTCGACTTCTTATACTTCCTTAAGATGTAACTATGACATAGTTTTAACAAGTTCTAATACATCTCCTATTGTTATTTAGGTTGGAAGTAAAATATTTACCCCTATTCCTTCTTGTTTATCCTTTTCTAACCGTGTTCCAACCTCTCGATCAAATATTTATAAAGGTTGACTCTATCATTTAATTTCATCACTTGTTCAATCAATATTTCCTTCTACTACTAGATTGTTGTCAGCTTTGTAGTTTGATTAGGTTCAATAGCTGACAACTTTAGCTTTCCCCTTAAATCCTATATCTCTACATATTTATCGTTCAAAATTTATTGAACTAGGTCATTATCTTGTGGTTTGTACCCAAAGAAACTATTTGTTGGTCCAAATAATTTATTTTAAGTTTCTTGGATTTATTAGACCATTTCTCTTGCTTAATTGTTTTTCCACCCTTTTTTCTAAGATTTGTAATTTACCCACGCTAGCGATGGTCTTTAGTAGGTCTCTGAACACCATCTCTCTTGTTTGCATATGTAGATCAATTTGATCAATAACAAACATATTGTCTAATTTTATTTTGATCTTGGTAGCTTTATAATCATAAATTGTTTGAAATTTCTCTAACTTGGGTTGAAGAACTAACATATTCAATGACCCCTCCTTAAATATAGAGAAGGGAGTAATATGAATTGTTGGGCCCTGGAATTGTCCATTTTTCCACCACTTATCAACATATATTTCATCCATTTTCTTTCCATTATTGCCCATTTATCATTCCATTTTCCATCCATTTGTTGTAACTGTGCGTAAAACAACATACTACCTCCATTGATGTTTTAAGTGGTTAATAATGATTTTTTTCCTTTATCTTTGATGAATTGAAGACTATTATGCATAATTTTACTAATGATGGTTTGTGGAGTGATTTGTCACATACAGGACTCTCATAGCCAGCTGTTACAGCCTTAACCGAAAATGCATGCCACATAAGAACACCTTGATTCGTGTCTCGATTTGCGGGCAGCTGGAAATGAATCTAAAAAATCTGAGACATGGGTTTTGTGCGTAACATCCTCATTTACTTGACTTTGCTAGAAATGGCCAAACAAAGTGACAGTTTGGGAAATACAGATGGTTCTTCGAGAGGGTATTTTCCATATTTGGTGTTGCGGCCGATTCCAAAGTTGCCTGCAGTTACGGCCGTGTTTCAGCTATTACAAATCACAAGTTGGGGGTTTAGTTCTTCATTTCCATGATATAATTTTATGTATAAATATGTAATCAATCTCATTGGAGGAAACAGATGGGGAAATAAAAATCAATGTTATGATGTAGGATTTGATTCAGATTTATTGTAATCATTCATTATGATAATACATGCTGGCAGTTTCTTAATTCTAGAGTTGTAGACATTCATTGTGGAGATCCAGCTCTGCTTAGTGGAGGAAGGGCCCTCTTCCCTGAGTAGATGCTGGTAGTGTTAATTGTAAGTGTGTTATTTGTATATTTGTTTATTATTTAGTTCATGCTTTCATTTAGTAGATTTATCATAGTTGTTTTATTATTTAGTTCATGTTTTCATTCATTAGATTTATCATAGTTGTTTTATTATTCAGTTCATGTTTTTATTCATTAGATTTATCATAGTGTTCTCATGTTAATTCATTTTGATAGATCGTTGGACAACACAAGAATTCTTTTAGATTTATGCAATTAAATATTGTTTCATAGGAATAGAGTTTGTTTGAAGTGTGTTCGATTTACAAACAGGTTCAAGGTTTGATTACTTTCAAGAAGGTGTGATCTACTTTACAAAGAGTTTCGATCGCATACCAATAGATAACAGTGTCAGGTAGAAATTGTGCTTGCATAGATCTTGCACGATAGCTTTGAAATAAAATACTTCCTCGGGTTGATAATTTATGTTTAGCACTCTGCATGTTAAGTTTTAATTAACTGACATATAGTGGGCCCAACATTTTGGCGCTATTTCCAGGGAAGTTATCAATGGTGCAAAAGTACATCTGACATTGTTTTGTAGATGCATTGTTAAAGTAGGGCATGTAGGTTGCATGATTCCATTTAGTTTTTGAATTTATTTTGAGTGTGAATTTTCTGTCTTTACATTCAATTTTATTTCATTCTTTGGAGCATAAATCTTATCATTCCCCTTAGTGGTGTTGTAAGCACCACCCATTCTACTAACAAGTTGACAGGAACACTCGAAGGAGGAGCCTCAAGATAGCACATGAAGAATCTATGAAGAGATGGCAAGTGATAAAGATGGAGAAGTTGTTACATTTGAACTTCCCATT
>LPNX010234208.1:169839-189564 GCA_001517045.1 Pseudotsuga menziesii | reverse complement strand
GAACCAACTTATAGGAAGTCTTGCTGCTGCCACACAAGAACCAGCAGTAAAAAAAAAAAAAAGAATCCTTGATGCTGCCACACAAGAACTAGTAGTAAGAAACAGTGCTATGTTGCCATATGAAAATAGTGAGAAGAAATAAAGCAGCTGAACACATCTTGAAATAGAAGGATAGGCTGGACACAAGAACCTAGAACATAAAAAGTTGATGTAGAAGCCATTCCTTCTCAAGAGTATGCTATCACACAAGCACGATGGAAGACAAAGGCATGGTTTATTTAATTTGTTTGCTTTGTTCAATGGTGCACATGATGGTTCACATCTTCATAAGTCAAAATTATTGAGAGCCACATTTTATATGGTATATGGATTTTCCACCATCTTATACATATGGTATCTTTACCATCCACTAATGCATACATTGGTTTTAGCCATCATGAGCATGATACATGCACAATGAAAATTTTGTAGCAGCCTTTTCAAGGTCTGATGTGAAGTTTATCTCAGCGGCATGAAGGTAATGATTACTCCCAGCATTGGTCATTTGTCAAGGTTGACAGAATTTCTGAAATGATTTTGATTGTTGTGGAATGTGCAAAAGAATGCGTGGCATCTCATTCAACGAATAGTCATGTAGCATTGGCATGGCTTTAATGGTCAATAAACCATGGTTGCCTCTATTTACAAGCATAAAGGAATTTTTATAATGATCTGGGCATTTTTGTTCTGAAACAAACACATGCTGCCATATAACAGGGTATGAAACAAGGGTAGGTGATTTGTTCTTCCCATGCTCTAAAAAGAACTTTGATCATTTTAATGTTGCATTCAATTTCTCTGTTCATTCATATATCATTTCATGCTCATCATTTTGAGGATTCAATTGGTGTGCCAATTGTTGGACATCATTGGTAACAATAATAAGTGGTTTTCTTTCAAAATCACAAAGAGGCAAAATGAAGAATTGATTACACACTTGGGTTGAAGTTGGTTTTAATAAGCATGAGTACATGATGTATCCTCATATGGTTGTTTACAACTAAGATGACAACTCTTCTTTTGCATGAGGACATGCGACATATTCAGTTTGGGGGAGTGGTTTTTGACATTCTTTGTGCATACTGATTTTTATTCATTTACAGCTTGCAAAAGGGCAGAAATTGAAGTGGGCACATCTCCCAAAAGGTGATCTGGGTCTTCATGAAATTTGGTGAGTAGATGCACCAAGAAAATATGAACAATACATCAAAATTGTCACCCAAACCAGTTTGTATTTTGTGAAATATTGGTTCAAGAAATTTAGCTGCAACACACTTTTTCATGTTCATCTACAAAAAGTGCAGAATTTGATTTGAGCATATATTTAAATTGGTAAGGTATATTTTCACGAAACTTCGACAGGGAATGAATAACATCAGGATGAATAAACGTGGCAAGTTTTAGCTCAATCAGTGCACGGTTTTTGAGAAAACGACCATCATCACCTACAGCCAATTCACATTGTTCTCGAAATACATGATGTGGGTTTGTCTAATTTTTGGTGTGGAGATGCATTAGAATGGTAGTTACTTTCTTGAAAAATTTCAGCCCAATTCAGTTTGTATTTTGTGAAATATTGGTTCAGGAAGTTTAGCTGCAACACATTTTTATTCATGTTCATCTACAAAAGTGCAGAAATTGAAATGAGCATATATTTCAATTGGTAAGTTCGATTCTCATTATTTTTGGACAAGAAGTGCATAATAACAAGATAAACAAGCATAACAATTTTCATCCCAATCCAATGTACGGTTTTTGAGAAAATGACCATAATCACCTACAGCCAATTTGCATTTTTCTCGAAATATGTGATGTGGGTTTCTCTGATTTTTGTTGTGTAGGTGCATTGGACTAATATAAACCTTCCTAAAACATTTCATCCAAACCCAGTTCATCGTTTGGAAGAAAATGATTTCGGAAGTTTTTTGTTGAAAATGCTATAACACCGTAAAATATGGCCATTTTCCCGTTCCATTCAGTTGCAACTCCATTTTTCATTCTGTTTTGTTCAGCTGCGACTGTGTTCAACTGTGACTCCGTTTTTTGTTTCATTCATCTATTCAGCTGCAACTTCGTTTTCCATTCTATTCAGCTGCGACTCCGTTTTCCGTTCCGTTCATCTGTTCAGCTACAACTCTGTTTTCTGTTCTGTTCAGCTGCGACTCCGCCAAATTCGCCACTAAATTTAACGCTATTTGGGTTGTGACTCTGCCAAAATGTTCGCTAAAACCTTCGCCAAATTCTCTGTTAAAAAAAAAAGAAAAAGCTGTGACTTCACCAAATTCTCTGCTAAATCCTCCGCTAAGTGACTCTGCCAATTTCTGTTAAACTCTTCATTTCTTCTGGCTGCAACTATGCGAATGGTAAAATGAAGGAACAAGTGAATGAGTTCTTCTAGTTGGATGCTACATAGGTATTGGGTTGCATGAGGACATGAAACAAGTTCAGTTTGGGGGAGATGTTGGGCCCTGGAATTGTCCATTTTTTCATCACTTATCAACATTAATTTCATCCATTTTCTTTCCATTATTGCTCATTTATCATTCCATTTTTCATCCATTTGTTGTAACTGTGCGTAAAACAACATACTACCTCCATTGATGTTTTATGGTTAATAATGATTATTTTCCTTTATCTTTGATGAATTGAAGACTATTATGCTTAATTTTTCTAATGATAGTTTATGGAGTAATTTGTTACGTACAGGATGCTCATACCAAGCTGTTACAGCCTTAACCGAAAATGCATGCCACATAAGAACACCTTTATTCGTATATCGATTTGCGGGCATCTGGAAAAGAATCTCAAAAATCTGAGACATGGATTTTGTGCGTAACATCCTCATTTACCTGACTCACAAGGAAATGGCCAAACAAAGTGACGGTTTGTGATATACAGATGGTTCTTTGAGAGGGTATTTCCGAGATTTGGTGTTGCGGCCGATTCCAAAGTTGTTAGCAGTTACGGCCTTGTTTCAGCTATTACAGATCACAAATTGGGGATTCAGTTCTTCATTTCCATGAGATAATTTTATGTATAAATATGTAATCAATCTCATTGGAGGAAAAAGATGGGGAAAGAAAAATCAATGTTATGATGTAGGATTTGATCCAGATCTATTGTAATCATTCATTATGATAATACATGCTGGTAGTTTCTTAATTCTGGAGTTGTAGATGTTCATTGTGGAGATCCAGCTCTGCTAAGTGGAGGAAGGGCCCTCTTCCTTGAGCAGATGCTGGTAGTGTTAATTGTAAGTGTGTTATTTGAAGATTTGTTTATTATTTAGTTCATGCTTTCATTCAGTAGATTTATCATAGTTGTTTTATTATTCAGTTCATGTTTTCATTCATTAGATTTATCATAATTGTTTTATTATTCAGTTCATGTTTTTATTCATTAGATTTATCATAGTGTTGTCATGTTAATTCATTTTGATAGATCGTTGGATAACACAAAACTTATTTTAGATTTATGCAATTAAATATTGTTTCATAGGAATAGAGTTTGTTTGAAGTGCATTCGATTTACATTTTTGATTTACGAATAGGTTCAAGGTTTGATTACTTTCAAGAAGGTGTGATCTACTTTACAAAGAGTTTCGATTGCATACCAATAGATAACAGTGTCAGGTAGAAATTGTGCTTGCATAGATTTTGCACGATAGCTTTGAAATAAAATACTTCCTCAGGTTGATAATTTATGTTTAGCACTCTGCATGTTAAGTTTTAATTAACTGACATATAGTGGTCCCAACATGAATTGTGTTTGATCATTTTTCCATGTCAGAGGATACCTTTCCTCTCTAACTTTCACATTTTTCTTCTTAATGTCCAACATATGTGTAAATTAATCAACCTTAGATTCTTTTTCTCTTTTTGTAGGGGTTTTCCTTTTTTGTTGAATTTCATATTTAGAAATCAAATGTTAGGGTAATTGAGTTAAAGACAAAAATTCCTTATTATAAGTTCCCTAGAACTCTACTTCAGTGAGACAATTTCAACTGAACTCACATCTTGTAATATTGTCTCTTCATTCCTTGCATTTTTGCTTATTGATTCCTTCAATTCTTGTTCATCCACCTCCATATCTACAATGGTTTCAATTTTCATTCTTTTGTTATCCCCTTCTACCCTTTGAGGCATGTCTATGGTCAACTATTGAATTGGTTGTTCTATAGTAACCTCATCCATATTTATAACATGTTTTTACTTACACCAATTTAAATTTGAGAATCTGGGGCTACTAAGGCCTTTTTTGTATCATCTTTACTTTTCTATTGAGGATTTACCTTCATCAAATTTAATACCCGATCCCAACTATCAATATTCACCATGCTTTCCAATTCAAGTTTTGGTTGATGCAAATACGGACCTAGACTCAACTCTTGTCTCCCCTTTGAAATTATATGATGTGGGTCATAAATCCATTTATCTTATTGATTGAAATATAGTGCATTCTACATCTTTCAACTACATCCTAGGTTTGTCTGAATTCACAACAAATGGCCCTACATCTTGAGGGAGCTTAGAAATAATCTTTCCATTGGTGGAATAAAAACAAATGTCATTTGAGTTGAAAATTTGGTGTATATACTCATAAAAAAAAATTGAAGGTCAAATATATAGGAAACTTGAAAGGATTGATATCATAACCATATACTTGTTAGAAAAAACGAATCACAGAGACATAATAATAAACAATAAACAAGATGAAAATATTAAAACACATTACAAGAGAGACACCAATATAACATGGTTCACCCAAGATGGGCTACGTCCACACAAAAATTGGCAATCCTTTTATTATTATACCATCTAGCAAAATAAAGGGATACAACTTGTAGCACACCCGCTGCATTTTCTCTTCAGTCTCTCACAGTCTCTCTTACACAATCACATAGATTGTTTTACAATTCTACAATACAATACATAACCGTAATACAATTCCTTCCTTTTAATAAAGGAAATACCATGGGAAAATACCACGGGATTCCCAAAACCATAGGCCCTTAAATCACCCATTATTTACCAAGTCATGACTATGAAATTACAACATTTTACAAAGAATTTTTTCCGAAACTTTCGGTACGGGGACGCTACCCCCCACCCCCCTCTATGGGGCGGGCTCCAAAAATAGTCATTGCCCCACATTTACCCCCATGATGACTATAGTCGGGGGGGGGGGGTAATTTCCCCCACAACCCCCCGTAAAGTGATGGGATCCAAAACATGGCTGAAACAATAACATCTCTGAATCAAGAAGATCATGGTCCACAACCAACAATATCCCACGTGGATACTGATCACAACAACTTCACCGTTGCTGCACTTGCTGGACTATGCTATGAAAATTTAACTTGACAAATTTCTCATCTTCACCTTCATGCTTGAAGGCCAACAAAAATCAAGCAGGAACTCAATTTCTCTCTAGTTACTACCTTTGTCAACATGTTTGCAGGATTTTGGTTAGTATGTATCTTTTCCAACTTTAACAGTTCATCTTCCAAATAGATCTTATAAAATGGTACTTGTGCTGTATATGTCTAGTATTCGAATGGAAGGGTAAGTTATTTGCAAGATTAATGATACTCAAGCTGTCACTGTACAACTTACTATTCTCCTGCTTCTTACCCAATTCCTCCATAAACCTCTACAACCAAATCATCTCTTTACTAGCTTCTATAACAACAACATACTCTACTTCCATTGTTGAAAGTGAAACAACCTTTTGCAGTTCGAAATCCAACTTATTGTTATTCCACCCATAGTAAAAGCATACCCTTTGGTGCTCCTCATGTTGTCTTTATCACCTACCATATATGCGTCAACATATATCTCTGTAGCACAGTGTTTGAACCTCCAAAACATAATGGCGCGAGAAGTGGTACCTCTCAAATACTTGAGAATCCACTATACTTCCTTTCAATGCTCTTTAGCTGGATTGTTCATATACCTACTCACAACTCCCACTACATGTGCAATATTTGTTTTTATGCACACCATGGCATACATTAAGCTTCCAACTATTGATGAATAAGGAACCTTGGACATGTATTCTATATTTTCCTATGTCTTGGGATACATCTCGTTAGTTTGAAATGGTTGGCCAAAGGTGTACTAATTTTTTTTCATTTTGCATTCTAAACCTATCCATCACCTTTTTTATGTACTCACCCCAAGACAATGTAAATTTGTGGTTTTTCCTGTCTCTTGTTATTCTCATACCAAGGATTTGCTTTACAGCACCCAAATCCTTCATTGCAAATGATTTAGATAGTTTCTATTTGAGCACATTTATATCCTGCATGTTAGACCCTACAACAAGCATGGCATCTACAATCAATAACAAGATAATATACCTTCCATCATCTAGCCTCTTGAAATAAACACAGTGGTCATAATGACATCTACTCTAACCTTGTTCTGTCATAAACTTATCAAATTTCAAATACCACTGTCTTGGAGTTTGTTTCAATCCATACAAGCTCTGTTCAACCTACAAATGAAATTCTCCTTCCCCTTGGCCTCATACCCTTGTGGTTGTTGTATATAAATCTCTTCCTCCAAATACCCATGGAGAAAGGCTATTTGTACATCTAATTGTTCAAGATGCAAATATTCTACTACCATTAGACTTAAAGTAGTCATAATTGAAGTCATTTTAACAACAAGAGAAAATATTTCATTAAAATCTATACCTTTCTTTTGTGCAAACCCCTTTACCACAGGTCTATCCTTATACCACTTCTTGCCTCCTTCTTCTTTCTTCAACATGTAAACCCATTTATTATGAAATGCTCTTTTACTTACAAGAAACTCAACTAAATCCCAAGTCTGGTTTCTAACCAATGAGTCCATCTCCTCATTCATCCCTTGCTCCCACTTCTTTCTAGTTTCCACATGCATTGCCTCTTCATAACATTATAGTTCACCAGAGCTATTCATCAATAAATAATACAATGAATGAGATAATTATTTAGGGGGTTTACTTAACTTGATATACATTCTCACACTTGCAGGAGTTTGAGGTATCTCCTATTGTTCTTGTTTTTTTGGTACCTTTGGAACTTCATTTTCTTTGTTTTCATCAAGCACTATGTACTTTGTGTTTTCATTTTCCTCTTTCTTTTCCCGCAACTGATATTTGTATATAACCTTTTAATTGAATAATACATCTATATTCCTAATGATTTTGTGATTCTCATAATCCCATAAGCGATAACCAAACTCATCAACCTTGTATCCAATCAAGGTGCATTTCTTGGATTTAACATCAATCTTTTTTCTATTTTCTTCATAAATATGGACAAATTATTCACGACCAAAAGTTCTTAGAAATGATTAGTTTACCTTTTTATCTGTCCATGCCTCCTCTGGAATTCCACCATTCGAAGTGCTTGAAGGCCCTCTGTTTATTAAGTAAATAACAATATCTACAACACCAACCCAAAATTGTAAGGGAAACTCTACATGCAATCTCATACACCTTGCACGCTCCATGATCGTCCTATTCATCGTTTCTAAAACACCATTTTCTTGTGGTGTTCCTGGGACTGTCTCCTCTCTACGAATCCCATTGTATGAACAATAACTATCCAAATCCTTGCTACGGTATTCACCTCCATTATCAGATCTGAGAAATTTCAATCTTTTCCCTATCATTCTCAACCAAAGCTTTGCACTTCTTAAAAGTAGAAAACACATGAGATTTCTGTCTAATGCAATAAGCCTAAGTTTTTCTAGTTGCATCGTCTATAAAAGTAACATAATAATGAGAGACACCAATATATTGTACTTGATCTAGTCCCATACATCTATATGCACAAGCTATAAATTTTCACTCTTATTTTGTTTACCAACCCTGACAAATCTAACTCTCTTTTGTTTTCCATAAACACAATTTTCACATAATTCTAAAGTTACCTACTTCAGATATGGAAACAATTTCCTTGAGTGGAGAATTTGCATCCCCTTCTCAGTCATGTGGCCAAGCCTACGATTCTAGAACGTTGTACCTATTTATGTGGAAGCTACAGAGATATAATAATCAATATTATGAGGACATAAATACAATGTACTTACCCTATCTTCTTTTTCTATTACCAATGTTCCTTTAGTGATCTTCGGCCACATTTTTCCAAACGTAGACAAACAACCACTATCTCCCAACTTCCCCATTGAGATCATAATTATTTTCATAGTAGGAATATTCCTTACATATTTTAGCAGCCATTCATTTCCATTATTTAACTTAATTTGTACCTTACCCATTCCAACAATTTTACATGGTTTATCATCCCCCAATAAAACATGTCCAAAATCACCTGGAACATAATCATGAAAGAATTTCCTATGGGGTGTAGCATGACATTAAGCCCTTGAATATACTACCTAGTAATCACTAGTATTATCTAATGTAAGAATCACAACATCTTGTAACACATCACCTGCTACATTAGCTTCTTGAGTAGTCTCATGTTTCTCGTCTCCTTTCTTCTTTGGATCTCTATAGTTTTTATTCAAATGTCCTCTCTTTTCACAGTTCCAACACTCTATCTTTCCAAGTATGGGCTTGGATCTTTCCAAATATTTCCTCTCTCCCTTTGTCTTTCCCTGCTCTCCATGGTTAACACATTACTTGATGTCTCACCTGTGCTTTTTCTTCTCATTTCCTCGCTAAGAATAACACCAACATCATTATCAAATTTAAGAGTGTTTGAACCAGAGACAGAGTTACTTACAACCATGACTAAACAATTCCATCTTTCTGGCAATGAACACAAGATTAGAATAGCCCTAACCTCATCATCAAAGTTCACTCCTATAGAACTTAGCTGATTAGTAACTGTATTAAATTAATTTAAATGGTCAGCAATAGATCCACCTTATGACATCTTCATATTAAGTAAATGCTTCATTAGAAATACCTTATTGGAAGCCGAGGTTTTTTCATAGAGCTTAGACAATGCGCTCATCACACCCCTTGTTGTCTTTTCTTTTGAAATATTGAAATCCACTGACGAAGCCAGGCACATCCATATTGTTCCCAATGCCTTTCTATCAATAACCACCCATTCTTCGTCCTTCATAGTTACCAACTATTTTGTTTTTCTGCCCAATGGTAGGAACACATTTTTTTGGTACATATAGTCCTCCATTTGTATCTTCCATAATTGGTAGTTTTGGCTGTTAAATTTCTTGACCCTAAAATTTACTTCTTCTGCCATTGCTCCCACTCGAGCCAGGAACCCTTCTTTCCTGCAAGTTTACCTGTCAAATAGACCTTTTGGCTCTGATACCAATTGTTAGAAAAACATGATCGTAGAGCAATAACAATAAATAATAAACAAGATGCAAATATTATAACACATTACAAGAGAGACACAAATATAACGTGGTTCACCCAAGATGGGCTACATCCACATAGAAATTGTTAGTCATTTTATTATTATACCATCCAACAAAATGAAGAGATACAACTTGAGCACAGCTGCTGCACTTCCTCTTAACTCTCTCATATACTCTCTCACACAATCATGGAGATTGTTTTACAATTCTACAATACAATACACAACCATATTATAATGCATTCCTTTTATAAAGGGAATACCATGGGAAAATACCACGGACTACCCAAAATCATAGGCCCGTAAACAACCCATTATTAAACAAGTCATGACTCTAAAATTACAGCATTTTACAAGGCATTTTTTCCTAAATTTTCTCTACGAGGGTTGCCGCCCCCCCCTAGACCCCCCTTAATGACTATAGTGGCGGCGGTGGGGGCAAAATCCCCCCACAGCCCCTCGTCAAGTGTTGGGATCCAAAACACGATTGGAACAATAAAATCTCTAATCAGGAAGATCAAGCTCCACAACCAATAATACTTTTATAATGATACAATCTTCACACAAATATCAGTCTCTCACACATGTGTATGGGATAAATCGCAACAAATTCTTGCACTTAGGGAGTATTTTTGGGGGAACATCTCCAAAAAAAGATTAAATGAAAGTATACATGAAATTATCAACAAACTTAATAAAAATTGTGACTTTTGGCATGTTTTCACACGATAGGAGTCCATTCAGCCATAGAAGAAGAGTTTCCTAGCTCATCTTCTCTGTTTAATACAAGATATTGAAAATACAAAAACTGGGAATACAAAATGAGGTATACCAAATAAGACTAATATTTGAATAACCTAGTTAAGATTAAATTCACCAACGATAAATGAATCACATCTGAAAGATACTATATAATAATAATAATAATCTATTTTTAAGGTCACCGCCAAGCGAGACATCAAATTGATGTATGAGACCCCCTTGTTTATGGGACAAGGGACCCCCCTCTACGCAGCGATTTAACTGCGAAAGTCTACAGAGGTGTACATACACTACCCTCCTCTGGATTTGAACCTGTGACCTCATAAGAGGAAACACATGCTCTTAACCATTAGGCCCTCTCATGCTCTTAACTATGCATACTTGAACTTCACATCAATAGTATCATGTGAAGGAAAAATTGTCACCGTAAACCCTATATTCATCTCATCGATAATGTTATCATTATCATATCCTAGGATTAGACACATCATTGAAATGGATTCTTTAGTAGTATCATGAAAAATGTCATCTTTGTATGGTGATGGGGAAGTAGGGTACAAGGTCTCCTTTGGACATATATCTCTATAAGAGGCTTGTTTTCTAGTTCTAGTCTAAAGACTTGTAGCTTGATGTTAAGGATTCCTCTTATAAAGTTTTAAGTTCAGGGTTTTCAGGTATGGCCAACATTTAGGCGATGGCTGTAAGATTATGTTGAAAATAGTGGTATACCCGTCTATTGAAAGCACAAAATGTCTCTCCATACTATAACATTGGGTATAGAGAGAAACTAACTTAGGAAAATAATAGATTTTTGGTACAATATATTTGTTGAGGTCTTATTCCCAAGTTTTAACTGAAGCACAAAATCCTTAAACCTACCACATGCAGCTTGTTTTATCCTATTGGGGTAGTTTGAGTCAAAATTGTTTCAAAAAAGTTCCTTTTCTCTATCAATTAGAATCTCTTCATAAAGGTCATGCTTGGTTGGAATGGATGGGGTTACACGATTCTTTTCAGAAAACATTAATATTTACATAAAGACAAAACATCACATAGCTTGAAAAGATTTGAAATTTAAAAGGATTTACTTGGTCACCTTGCCATGGAGGTATCTTGTTGGCAATGTGGAAGAACTGGTTGTATACCTGAGCCGCTTATCAAAGAAAGCGAACACTTTATACTATAAGATCCAATGCTATGCAAATGTTTTTTTTCACCATTTATAATATGATACGTGCATTAAATGATCAATCCATGTGTTTACATTTCATTGGAAATTGCCTTATTGGGCTAAGTGAATGATGCTATTACAAACCAACCTTTCAAAACCGGATTCTTTTTCTTCTAGTTGCATGGATCCCGTGGTAAATAGATACTACCTCCTTGGTGCACGTTGCACGAGAATTAACCACATCGCAAATGTGGTTTTTTACGTCGTGGATCACGGCAATTTGACTTGCGATTTAATAAAAATTTATCAGCAACCATCCTTTGGACATTCTTCCCGTTCTTTCTTTTATTTTTCTTGCAAAAATCCTCGAAGCTTTGTGATAACACAATCTTTGAAGAATGGATGCATTTAGCTAGTTTTGTTTTTCCTAAGCTTTAGTCAATTTTTCATATGTTTTAGCAAACTTTGTAACTCCATTTTTAGACTTCTCATGGTTTTTGTAATATTTGAAGGAGTCATTTGGTTTTTATGACCATTATATGTTGTCTTTGCATTCTCAACATGTATATTTTCTTTCATGAAATATGTTGTAGTTTTATAAGGATCCTATGCATCATCCATGGTGATAGTGTTTTTGGCCCAGCCAAGACCAAGGTCTTTCTAATTGCATTATCTTGTATGTTAACCCCTAATTGTCCTTGATAGTGCCTTGATACGATATTGTATATGCAAAATGGTTCATATAAGCACATTTTTTAGCTACCTTACATTATTAGAAACTTATAAAATTAAAAGTCAAGCATGTTGGTGACTCACAATGAATTTGGGTTGTCGATCTAAGATGACATCCACCATTAAATTTTTTATGGTAAGACTCACCATATCCGCCTCCAATCACCACATGAATTTTATTCATCATTAATATGCACTTCCTACATGGGTTCCACCCATGCATATGGACCCTAGCAATGTCATTGGTATCCTCAAAGATTCTCGCGTACCAATTTTTAACCATACCAAAACGAATCTCATGAATGGTTAGGATCCATTGATTTGATTGGTAAGTACTAAATCACAACCATTTGTGGCAACACACCCTTTACAATATCACATACACCTTGTTTTAAGAGAATGGATGAGATATAAATATCATACTTGCAATATTTAATCTCAATCATTCATGAGATGACCCGTGGTGAAAAGATCTAATCACATTCACTTGTGCATATGGCCAGGATTTAAAGATCCCATTCACCCAATTTAACCTCACGGGGGATTCACCTTGTTGAGCAATATCTTATCACGTTCATTCATAAAGGGGGGTTTTCATNCAATATATTGTAGGTATTGGGGGGCAGTGAATAGGGTATGGGGGGTTTATAGGTATTGGGGGGTATAAAAAGAGGTTTCTAGTAAAAATAAGGAATATATTGTAAAAATATGGGTTTTTTAATTGGAAATATGTATTGGGAGGGGGGATCAACAAAAGAATTTTTGTAAGTAATTATCAATATCTAGTGAAAATAGGGGTATTATTTAATATCCCATGAATGAAAGTGCTATGACATGGTTTCACTAAGTGAAGGCACCGTGTTTAACCTGGTTCATTCATGGTGAGGGCCCCAGATTATACTCCTTGCACTTATATTTTTATTAAATGATTTAGATTTGATAATATGAACAACTTTATTTAATCCCATCCATCAATCATCCTCAAACTCTTAAACAACATTGTGAACCAAACAATTTGGCACTTAAGCTTTTGTTAGTTAACGAAACAAATTTTTACCAATCCTAGAGGTCTTTCCAAAATTTTCCCCAAATCAAACTAGTCATTCTTACTAATAACCACAAGATACAACTCATGTCTTTGTAAAATACCATATAGTAACTAAAACCATGATTTACGTAGAAGTATTTCATCAAATACGTTTGTGCAAACTTTGATTTTTGCTTGTAACTGTTGATTATGGCCTATACATCCTCAATGTTGTAACCAAGTGCTCTTACACCACTATGTAGAATCCCCATCCATCATTATGACTATATATTTTTCTCCATGGGACCATTATTCAGTTTCATAACTAATTTAAGCCTCGCATGGGAAACATAAACTAAGAAATGCATATGCAAGTGCATGAATGTAAAACACAATAGAATTAAAATTGTATCCATACGCATTTCATGCATAAACAAGCTTATTCATCATATGAATTAAATATAATCATTACACGTTCATACACAACCAATAATACTTATCTTTTAATTGAATAAGATACAAGTAACTAGTTGTGTAAGAGCAATTTCCGCTCAACTGTAGGTATCAATTGCATATACCATCGCCAAGCTAGGCTACGAGACCACTAGGGAAAAGAAAACACCTACATGATTCTCTCTCTCAACCAAAAACCCATTTTCTCTCATGCTTAGCCATTTTACTCACAAATGAGTTACTAAATGAATCTCACTTATCCATCATAGCCATGGCACTCTCTTCCACTACCCCACACAACACAAGGAATGAATTTCCCTTCACAACTTTATAGTTCCATTAGGAAACCCAACCCTTACAGTGATTACTAGTGTGTGGAGAAAGAATCAAATCTGATGTATGCTATTGGAGAAGCTCCTATAATATCAATTCATGGCTTCTCAAGCATTATGAAGAAACAAATAAACAATGGGTAAATGTTCATATCTTGTTCTCCAACCTCTATGCTCACTTACAACCATACTATTCACTCTTAAGTCTCTAATTTCCTCTTCACAATGGTAATTTATGGTTAATTTCATAGTTTGGTAATTGGATATGTGTAACACCCCATTTTTTACCCCAACATGTAATGATGCAAATATGTATAGAATGATGAAATGGATTGAAGCTAGACATGAATGGTTTAGTGTGACCAAGATGATGTAATTATGTACATTTTACATTTAATATAAAAAAACACGACTAGTGCAGACTAAGAAGGATGAAGATGAGATGGGGGGCTATGATTCCACAAGAGGGAAAGTAAGCCTCGGGATTTAAGGGGGAGATGACCCTAGTGACATATAAGTTACGTCATTATCCCTATTATTCATTTTATCCTAAGTTTTATTAATCCCTATTAATTAAAGTCCATTAGCCATGATCTTGATTTTATTATCATAATCCTTGGATTAGAAAGGGAAAAAGTTGACAAATACCATGTATGCCACTTGTCTAGTTCTCATCACCCATGCATGCCACTTGGCTAGTTCTCAACATGCATACAAATTTTTGAGAATCTAGTTCATTTAATTATTATGGTATCATTTATTTAACCATATAATTTTTTGTCATCATTTTGAGCCATCTCTTTATACCATATCCAAGAGTTGTACTTAAGAACATTGAAGAATTATAGAGAGTTGTTAATGCATGTCACCCTGAGATACTGGTACCAAGGATATTGGAGCTCCCTTGTGAGAGAACCTATCCTACAACCACTAGTACAAGTGATCAATTTTGCCACGGCAAAACATGGCAATATCCACGGAAAAGCGTGGATATTGCCACGTCTAAGTGTTTTTTTTTCCGTGGAAACAATTCCGTCGCAATAGAGACGACCCCTAATAGAGACGACTTGTGCTGCTCCAGGAAAAGTTTCCTGGCCATCTACAGTAGGTTCATCTCCAACGTCATGTGGAGTCCCAGGTGGCTCCGTCTCATCATCATGCTCCATGTCATGATCATGCTCCATCTCATCATCATTTCCCTCATCATTGGCTTCAAGGCAGTCCTCAAAAAGCCTCATTGGTACCTTGCTTTGACGAGCTTTTTTATGCAATGGATGGTCACTGCTACCAATACCTGTCTTTGCAGGTTCTCTAGCCTGGGGTTCCAAATATTCCTACATACGGAAAACATCGAGTTGATAAGAACATTTACAATAATAGAAAACATATCATCAAATATGAAATCATGTTAAAGCTTATAAAAATTGTAATCGATGACACTTACTGCATAACCCTTTATTTTTTGTTGTAGCTCCACCATCATTGCCTTGTCATCATCTATCGTGGGCCATTTGCAAGCAAAGGCCAGTAAATCCTTGTTTGCCCTTTTGAGGGCCAAATAGATCGTTTTCATTGGGTCTAGGGAGGTGAAAATTTCTTCCTCATTTACATTGTCATCCACATCCAGTGCACCGAACTAAAAGCATGAAACAATAAAATCAAGGAAATTAATTGTAACATCATTAAAAAATTGTTCACCTGTAAAATAATTGTTGTAGTATCAATAAAACTTACCGGATGCGGCGTAGTGGCTGGTGACTTCCCACGGTCACCCTGTGCCTGCTGAGGCTCCACGGGTGACTTCCCACGGTCACCCCGTACCTGGTGAGACACTGCAGGTGACTTCCCACGGTCACCCTGTACCTACTGAGACATCGCGGGTGACCTTCCACGGTCACCCCGTACCTGCTAGGGCTCCGCGGGTGACTTCCCACTGTCACCCCATACATGTTGCGCCGACACTGCGGGTGACCTTCCACGGCTGTGACCCTAGCACAATAAATCAATCAATAAAATCTATGCACATAATTGTGGACAGAAAAAACTGAAATATTTAACAATTACCTGTGGAGGCAGTACGGCATGTGACCTTCCATGGTCACCATGTATCCTTGTAGTCGCGGGTGCGCCGTGAGCACTGCCGTCACCCTGACACAATAAATCAATTAGTACAAGTTGTGCAAATAATTGTACCATAAACAAAAATGAGGTTTTGCAAAAATTTCACCATAAACAAAAAGTATAATATGCATGTTACTATATCGATTGTAGTCATCAAAACATTTACTTATTCTGGTCGAATTAAGTTACTATATTTAATAATTACCTCACGAGACGGTTTGGCTTGTGACCTTCCACGGTCACCATGTATTGTGCTAGCAGCATTTGACCTTCCGATGCCGTCACCCTGACACGAGCATGAGCTTGTGTTTTTGTTTTGGGGATGTGTATAATTAGTTGCATGCAAGGTTCTCTACATTAGTTCCCTCTAAAAATAGCCTGCTCAATTGATATTATCTATTGGGCCAAGCTTCAGCAATATTTATCCAAATTTCTTTTGCATTACTAAAAATTTGTGTTTTCTTAGTGCTTCTGCATGACTAAACAATTAGTTTACCAGTATGTTAAGAAATGAATGGCTTTGAACACATCACCTGCTTGATGGGCTTGACCATCATAGGGGTAGCAAATGTATTATTGGCAATGAGAAACACTCCATATGTTCTATATATAGTGGAAACTGGCTACAAATTTGCAATTCTTACAGATGTCAAGGTTTGAAAGGGTGAATTGAGTCAGCGCTGAGGTGATTCTTAGGTTGAAGGGAGATGGCAAGGGAATCTAGAGATGAGATGAGGTCATAACAAGGGTATATCAAACCTGTTTCAAAGCTTCAATGGCCTTAAAACAATAGCAGTATAATAGGATTGCATGACATTGAGGGGTAGATGATAGAATTAGGTCAATGTTTGAGTATGGAGATGTAGAATAGGAGAAGACGTGTTAAAAGGAGTGACCAATGAAGGTATATGAATCCTTTTTGAAGGTCAACATCTGACTTTTAGTTGATTAGGGTCTTATGAAGAGGGTTTTCAGTTTTTTAAATTTAATAGGGCAGACAAAAGGAAAGGCTATTAGATTTGGGTTTTGGAGTCCAAGAGGCTAGGGCATTAAGAACACTGCAAGCTTGTTATCTTTCATAGAAAGTGCACAATAAACTCAGTCGTGGCAGTTCCTCTGTAGCATTTCTTGCCTTTGGAGATTTACTGTACAAGAGCATAATAAGGTTTATGGACTCACAGAAATGTTACTGTCTATACCATGAAATGTGGAATGGAATCCTGTGATAACAAAATGTTGCACAAAAGGATGAATCATTTTCCTCTCCCAAATGCACTTGTCAAATCAAATCTGCCTTGTTTTAGCACCATGTGAAACAGCATAACCAAATGATTTCATAAGCCTGCTAATTTTCTTGAATTCACAGAAACCCCAATCGAGCAATAGACAGTGTGAATCCGAAGCCACGAGGAGGATAGAACCCAAAAGGGTCTCAAACTCAAAGGTGGAAGCATTAAAAGATCGGTCTTGATCTAGATATGTGACTTGAATGCTTCATCAACCGAATTCACTTTAACATATACTAAAAATCGGATGGTAGCTATCAGTCCAAAAGACATACCTGGCCAGACATGTTCGATGCTCATGGATGAAATTGGAGCATGATAGGAAGCCTACAAATGTGTTCACCTGGGCTTTCTCGAGCTCCTAGCCAAGGGGAGAAAGTCTCTCCAGCTCCAAGAAACCGTGAAGCAAACGCATTCGGGGCCTGCAAATTGGAGGGTTGGAAAAAATTGTGAGGACCTACAAATGCATTCACCTGGACTTTCTTGAGCTCCTAGCCAAGGGGAGCAACTCTCTCCAGCTCCCAAAAACCGTGAAGCCAACGCATTCGGGGCCTGCAAATTGGAGGGTTGGACGAAATTGTGAGGACCTGCAAATGCGTTCGGGGGTTGTGAGGGACGAAATTGGAGGGCGGAAATTTTTTTTATGTAATTCACCTTAGTCACTTAAACATTGATAACTTTTCCATATCTTAAAATAATTGCATGGAAACTTCACCAGTGGATAACTTAGATAGAGGTAAATTTTATAATGTCCATGAGGACACCAAGACTTCAATTATTCCAAGGTTTAAATCCCTCTCTTGATCCCACACCTAACTAAGTCACCATAATGTACGCAATGGTATGAGGTGAACAAAGTCATAAAAAAGTTAGAAAATCAAAAGAAAAATGTTTATAAAATATGGGATGGACCAATAATATTCACCAAAAACCTCATAGTAACCATAGCTAGAGAAGATTAAAGGTAAGATCCATCTCGGGAGACAATTTCATAAAAACCCTAAGAGGTCCATACTTTTCTGGGAGAACATTCTTTGGAATTGAAACCAATTAGGAGGCATCCAAAATAGGTCAACCATAGAGATAAGAAGTGAATACATATCCCAATAACCATTAGGTCCAAAGGATGTCAAAATAACAACATAGAACCATGATTAAGCTTGGCCATCCAGACTGTCATCAAGTACCTTGGAAGTAAATGGAATTGATAGAAAAACAAATGAAGATAAAATTCTTAAAGACAAAGTCCACCAAAATCAAAATCCCACAAAAATACAAAATTTCACTAAAGGACAACATTTTGGAAGACCAAAAGTTTGAGAAATTTATTTATTTAATTTTATGTAATTTAAATAAGCTCAAGTATCACTTGGAATGTGGAAGGAAAATGGCCATGGAACTTGAGCTATCAATTTTAAACTCTACCCATGTAAAATGGATTTTTCCTTTTCACACCAACCAAGTATATAACCAGCGGTGATATAGGGTTTATGTTTCTAGGGATGAGCTTCTCTTGGTTTTGAGAATAGTTCATTCTCTACTAAACAGTGGAAACCACGTGAAGGTGGAAGCTCTAATTATGCCCCCCCCCCCCTCACATCACTCTCAATTCCCCCATACCCAAATTGAAATAATAAAGAAAGTCTAAAATATTATATTATACAAAATAAAAACATATAAAGATCATCATATAAAACACATACCTCTATATATCATTCATCTTCTTCTTCATCAAAATCAATATCTGTAGCAGGATTTGGTTCAAAATAGATATTGCTGAAAAGCTCATTCATATCACCATCATCATCCATGTCATTTTCACTTATATAGTCATCGAGATCGTCACTAAGATCATCGTCTTTTACATTTGGATGATCAAGTTCTTCGGCTTCTTCATCTAACAGATTGATTGCAGCAACCTGCTCATTATCTTCATCATCGTGATCTTCTTCTTCAGGATTATCTTCATCAATATCTAACTGATTATACCTTACTAGTCTTCCTCGTGGATCATATCTAACAACGTATGACCAACCTGCTTTACCTAGTACCTCTGAGTAAAAGACTTGCTCACATTGACTTGGAAGAACATAAGGCTCTGTACCCGGTTCAAATGCCCTTGTATTAACCATGGTAAATCCATTAGCGTGCTCAATAACAGTTCTTTCAGGATCACGTTCATGCATCCATAGCCTGTACCATTTCACCTCAAACAAAACTATTTTAAAGGAATTAAAATCACACTCAATTATGTCCTCCAAATGCCCATAGTACCTATTATCTATTTCTTCTGGATGTCTGTCACTTCTAGAGGAAACATTGGTGACCTTAAACACTGCGGTTATCCCACAATCTGAGGTTTTCATCTTATCATCCAACGATTTGATACGAAATTTACGACCATTACACCACATACCCTTGTGGTGTTTCAACTATAACATGGACAACAAGTG